>CM040402.1:48799404-48816904 GCA_022702515.1 Ilyophis sp. 1 JC-2022
GGGTTGAGTTTATAATCTCCGATAATCTCCTAAATCATGTAACAATGGATTTCAGACAGAAATTCAGGCCATACTCTTCGGTTACTGCCATGAATAAATAAAAAAAACACACAATCTGACAGGACAATGACCCCCCCTAAACCCCCTCCCCTTTCCAAAAAAGAAAAGAAACTCCCAGGGAAAATGTCTCATGAATAAAGAATCCACAGAATATACAGAAAAATATCATGACCTTTTTGTTTAACCAGAACCTATGATTGTTTGAGTCAAACATCGTAGTGTAAATCAGAGATAGGATTGAAGTAAAGGTCAAAGTATGTGTTGAGAACAGAGGGAAAAAGAAAAAAAATAGAAGGGGAGAGAGAGATAGAGGTGGATGGGAGAGTAGGAGGCAGGGGCTAATTATCCTCAATTAATCACTGCTGAGTGAAAGCAGTTGTGTCTTGGTGCGCGCGCATATGTGTTTGTGTGTGTGCGTGTGCACGTTTGTGGGCGTGCGTGTGTATGTGTGTTTGTGTGTGTGTGTGCACATTTGTGGGTGTGCGTGTGTATGTGTGTTTGTGTGTGTGTGTGTGTGTGTGCGTGTGCACATTTGTGGGCGTGCGTGTGTATGTGTGTTTGTGTGTGTGCACTTGAGTTGTTTGCTTTTATGAGTGGGACTGACAGAGCCCTTGTCACACTGTATGCGTAATCGTTGTGTCCTGGATGAAGCCTTCTGCTGTCTTCGCCCACACATGGCACCCATACAAGAGCCGTGGGGGTATACAGCCAGCGTCAGCACCTACCTACTAGTGGAGGAGA
The DNA here is from genome assembly GCA_022702515.1 of Ilyophis sp. 1 JC-2022. Lineage (NCBI taxonomy): Eukaryota > Metazoa > Chordata > Actinopteri > Anguilliformes > Synaphobranchidae > Ilyophis > Ilyophis sp. 1 JC-2022. The sequence continues at coordinate 48,800,206 of CM040402.1, forward strand.
GAGATGGAGTGAGTGAGGGGGGGTGGAGAAAAAAGAGAGAGAGGGGGTAGAGGGAAAGGACATAGAGTGAGGTGACTTAATGTGAGCCGAGAGAGAGAGAGCGAGAGAGAGAGTGAGAGAGAGAGAGAGAGAGAGAGAGAGAGAGAGAGAGAGAGGGGTAGAGGGAAAGGACATAGAGTGAGGTGACTTAATGTGAGCCGAGAGAGAGAGAGAGAGAGAGAGAGAGCGAGAGAGAGAGTGAGAGAGAGAGAGAGATTGAGAGAGAGAGAGAGAGAGAGAGAGAGAGAGGGGTAGAGGGAAAGGACATAGAGTGAGGTGACTTAATGTGAGAGAGAGAGAGAGAGAGAGAGAAAGAAAGAGAGAGAGAGAAATAAAACAAGCACCCAAGCATTCTACTGTTGATCAGCATCTTCCTGGCGATGTTGTTGCTGTGTCTGCTGCATGGACTATTCTATACGGGCTCGTTTGTTAGGTGCTGCAGACTACAAGACCGCAGGCCCCTTAGCGCACAGTCCTCCTCAACATCGCAACGCAGCGGATTACAAATGACTGGTAGTAAGTTATCAAAGTGCCTGTCTATTAATGATGATTAATTGTGAGTTACTGAATCACAATTTGTCCAGTACATGGAAGCAATCTGTGTCCTGTAGCGCTAGCAATAGATATTAATGGACGCTTGTCGTTATAACTATGGTGGTGATTGATACCAGCTATTGTACAGAACGCACTGATAAAAATCACATCATTAAGGTGTTTAGAGTATTTATTGTGTCTATGCGATTTTTCTCCAGGTTGTGTAATGTAGACTGTAGACGGTTCTTTTCCCACGATGCCCACAAAGTTAAAGCCCTAGCTAAATTGTATCACACCAGTTTTCACTGTTTTGGATCATTTCAGGTTCAGCTGTGGCTCTGGCATGTTCATGTCAGTGCGGATATTTGACAGGAAGTTGACAGGGGTTTAATGCACTCTCCCAGAGCTAGAAGGGATCTTCCTGCCACGACACTTCCCTGATTTCAGTGTTTATAATACAATCTATCTGTGTGATCCATCACCCATGCCAGAATCTATGCAGTCTGACGGACCATTCTTCAGATCCCCCAGTGAACTGTTCATTAATGAATATCATTTTCTAAAATATATATTACCTTTTAATAAACATTTTTTAACCTTTTAATACTCTGAGTTTTTTATTTATGTTCATATGGTTGCCATTCTACCATTGTGTTGATTTCACATTTTCTGAGTTGCAGGTTTATATACTATTGTTAATACATAGGCAAACTTTACACCTGAACCTGAAATAAAAGATTATTATTGATATTGATAACTAGCCGATTCATTTTCAGAAATATTTAACAGTTGATTTAGCATTCGATTTTAAGCATTGTTCATTTGAAGAAGCAAAAACATTTACATGCAAAATCATATCTTTACAGCCTAAATGTCTCCAGAAATTAAGCGATGTATGGTACAGTACTATTGTGATTGTATGTAAGTTGCTGTACTATTTTCACAAGCAGTGAGTGTTGGAAAGAACCGCCAGTGGTCTGGTGCAATATATCATATATTACCTCTTGGGTTCCCAGTGGTGGGATGTGAAGGCTCATGGCCCTCCATGATTGAGAGATCCAGGTACTCCAGGGTGGAAGACCATACTCCACACATTTAAGTGCTGTGGCACTTTTGAAACTCTAAGGGCACTTTCTTGAATACCAGCAGAGAGATCTAATCCCTCTCAACAAGCAGAGCAGCAGGTCATGGAGTGTGGAACACACTGTTTTTCCTCACAAAGTTAAGGAATAATTTTGTGGAGAGTGATGTGAGATATTATGGAAATGGCACTGAAACGTCCTACAAGGTGTGTGTGTGTGTGTGTGTGTGCCTGCGTGCATGCTTGCGTGCGTGCGTACGTGCTTGGGTGCGTGCATGTGTGAGCTTGCCACTTTCTCTCATGCCACACCCTAATTTTCCAAAATTAGCTGCAATTAACTGTGTGATGGCTTTTTCATTGTAAACATGCATTTATATACGTGTATTACAAACCTCACAATTGGGTGGCAGACTAACTTTGAATGATTACAGTTTAACCCACATAGAGTATCCCTTCTCAAGCATTCTACTTGTTCAATCTACTATTGATGGAGATACTAGAATTGATTTGTCAAGGACAAAAGTGTTTAGTGGTGATGTCAATGTAGGCTTGTAGTTGGTCACACACACCTACATCATATATTAAATATATATTTAAAAATATATATCATTGAACTGTGGAATGGTTCACTTTTTAACTCTTTACTGTGACCAATTACTATTAATTTATTTTAATGCACATGCTCTATACGCAGTTCCGTGATACTCCACAGCCAAAAAACTAGAGATTAGAAATTGAAAAGTAGAATTTAATTTCCAGTGAGGTGATTTATTAGCCTGAAGGAAAGCAGCTAGTCTAAACTGTGGTTGGAAGTGACTGTTGAAAAAAAGATACAGTCACCATCACTATGAATTATGAATTTTGAATATCCCAAGAAAAATGTTTTAAAAAACGCAGGTACAAAGAACAAACTGCCGCTCATTGTATTGCTTTAAATGCAATCTGGGCAAGCTTTACTTATCTTCCCCAGAGCTCAAGGTGTTTAAATGGCAGGCTGTCACTCTAACTCTGTCTCTAGGTCCCTGATTTGCCCCGGCCAGGCGTACACAGCGAGAGAGGTTTTCATAAAAGCTGTCACATTGCTCAATAGTCACTTGCTCTGTGGAAGACTACTTCTTTGCTTGCAGCGCAACCACCACTTCATGACCCCCTTTTATTTTGCCACGCGGATTATCTTTAACTCAAAAAAGAGACAATGGAGAAATTGCAGCGTGCCGCAGTCAGGAGGAATATTAAAGCCTCCCTGTCCCTTTAAGCCCGTCGTAATAGATTACATCCATTATGGTTTGAATATTTTCAGTGACTAAATAATGAATAATTTAATTGGGTTATAGATTCTAGATTAATTGTATCTGTGCGGCCCCATGTACATTTGTACACATGCTTGTGTGTGTATATCTGTGTGTGTGTCTGTGTGTGTGTGTGTGTGTGTGTGTGTGTGAGAGAGAGAGAGAAAGAGAACAGAGCATGAAAGAATGGATGTTTAATTTACCCTAAAGAAGTTGTAAATGTGATGAATTATTGTTGTTGTCTGTGTTGATTTCCCTTCCTCTCCTCTTCTTCCTATTGCATCCTTGCTCCATTGCCTTTTCCCTGTTCTCGAAATGTAAAAACATTAAAGCTTGAAATGGCTTGCCTCTGCCCATGTGGGCTGTGTAATGATTGATCAGGGCCTCTGAATTCCTGAGCCTTTCAAGTTGCTAACTCCTTTGTCAATAGCAACTCTTAGCCCACTGTACGTAATCCGCATCAACTGTCAGTCAAAAGCGTGATATAGTCCCGGCCAATTTACTATGCTGTGGTTCTCAGCCCATTTACCAAGGTGGATGGCATTCACTAAGAAAACAATGTGCGGGCCATCGTGTGAACCCATATCTTTTATTTCGGGCGGCCATTTTTTCCTCCTTTGCAATAAAACATTGGTCACCTGTCTATGCTGATTAGGTTGCAGGTTTAAAACCGCTGTTGCTACACGGTCCTGTCCTGCCGTGTCCTTTAGGCCATTTCACAGGCATTGTGTTGTTTTTTTCCTCCTTGTCTGTAATGCCCAGGAGCAGACTGACATTGTTATTGGCAGAGGAGTTAGTGGCTTGAAAGATCCAGGGGATTCAGGAGCCTTGTTAAATCAATACACAAGGAGAGCTCTGGAGGCCAACCCTGCTGTCAAGTCCAGTCAAGCCAAGCGAAGCCAGAGGAGGCGACCGTGCTCTTGAGACACAGGTGCTTGCTGGGCATTTACAGCAGGGCAGATGTACTGCGGGCAGAGAAAGGGCGGGGTCTCTGTGTAGGGGTTTCCACCGGCAACGAGGGCCCCATAATAATCATCCAAATAAAAATTGTTAGTGCCCAATAAGTAAGTAAGTAAGTATTTTATTTATATAGCACCTTTCATACAACGAATGCAGCTCAAAGTGCTTTACAACAGGAAATGCATAGAACATAGGAAAAGAGAGGGGGGTGGGGTGGGCTTGGGTGGGGGTGGGGGGGTGGGGGGTGGGGAGCGGGCAAAAAACACTAATCATATACCATGTCTCTAGGAGGCAAGGTATATGATCTGGGGAAAAAAACCCATATGTCCGTAGGCGGGTGAATGCATGCATGTGTGTGCAAGTGTGTATAGCTGTGAGTAGTCCGTGTTTATGTGTGCGTAAGACTAAAGGTTACATTGTGGCACTCAGCAATCTTGATAACTCAAGTCCGTAGAATCTTTTCACGAAACACAGCAAGTTGCTATGGAGATGACAGGTGAACCAAATTTCTGACTGTATACATAGGCCTGTATTCAAATCAACATTTTTCCTTAACTTGGACCTTCAAGTAAACACAACTTTTCTCCACAAACTCAGTTTGCTGATTTAGTTTCAGTTAGGGATGCACCGATACCTTTTTTCAGACCGAGTACGAGTAAAGAGTAGGTTTGGATACTTGCCGATACAAGTCATTTTAATAATATTGCATTTTTATGTTACCATAAAAGTGAGGCTGCTGGTTTTGAAGACCCTGGAGTTATTTTTCATTGAGTTTTGTGTTCACTCCAATAAAACATAGCATGGACTTGGTACCAAGTGTCAGTAACACAGTCTATGAAACTGTGAACAGGTTTCTGTAGAATAGATTATGAAACAAAATTTTCAACAAGATATTGCCTAGGCCTATAGTCAACTTGGTATTTATTTTTTTTCCATGGTTTTCTTCCATCAACAATTTATTAGCTATGAAAGCCTTACACACACGCGCACACACACACACACACACACACACACACACACACACACACACACACACACACACTCAGTGTTTCCTAGGAATTTTTCCAGCAGCATGGGGGTTAATAGCTTTACCTAACATGAGACTCGAGCACCGTTTAACACTGAGGCCTACGCTACAAGTACAAATATTAATTTAAAAATGTATGCAATGGAGCAAGCAAGTCATTTCTGTTCCGATTGTATGGATGGTGCGTGAAACAAACTAATTCAAAATAGTTCAACCCACAACCCAAATACAAATAAATACAACCCACAACCCAAATAATTTTAGGCCACACCACGTTAGCTAGACTAGTGAAATTGACTTTGGTAGCACTTAGCCAGTTATTTTAATTTAACTAAATCATATTTGTCAATGTTAAGACATTTAGCAAACTGAATTACAAAAACAGCTTAAGCTTCAGAAGTCACTTTGTGAATTTTGTTCATAAATGTAAATTACAATAAGACTCTTCTACCTTGTCTTTATCATCAACTGAAAAGATCAACCTCAGTCACCTCACAAACCAAACACTCGCGCCTCAGGAAAAGATGCATTTGCTTTAGACACAGGCTGAACAATGCATCACGTTCAAGTGCAGTGACAATGCGTAAGTCTACGTGTAAGTGATCTCTGGTTTGTAAGCAGAGATACCCACAAACCTCGTATCATCGGCTAGGCTGCGCAGTGAAGCAAATAGTGATGACTGCTTGCAGTCTGCATGCTTTTATTTATCTTTTATTTATCTGTCTTTTTTTAATCTTAATGTACTTAAAAACCACAGACATTTTTCTCTCTCTATTAAAATTTTTCTTGGCTACAACTTCATTGTGATGTTGTCGGTATTGGGTCTGGGTATCGGAGCATTTTATGAGTATAGCCTACAATAGCACAGTAAGCTACCAGACCCAATGCCCAAATATTGTTATCGGTATCGGTGCTTCCCTAGTTTTAGTGATTTTTCAATTCACTGAACAGGTGCTGTTTGTGAATAAAGAAAATGTAGATTTATATTCAGCTGTTAGTCAACGTTAAAGGTTCACTATGCAGAACGCTTAGCCTGGCTGTGGTCCTGTGTTTACAATCAAAAAGTCTCCTCCTCTTTTTAAACCCCGCCCACTCCCCTCCATTGAGGCAGAAATTGTATTGTATGGGCAAGAAACATGCAAAAATTGTCAAGTGAAGATAAAATTAAAATAAGATTTTTAGCAACATGCATTGTTCAATATGGATGGTAACAGTATTTGGGCAGTGTTGAAATCATCGACCCCTGCTTCGTAATGTATGCATTCATAGCTATACTGTAGGCTACGTCGCTTTGGATAAAAGCATCTGCTAAGAAGCATGTATCTGGCTCATCGTCACTGTCATCTCCAACAAACGCAGTTGTAATTGGGGGCTCTATGTTTGCAACGTAAATGTTGCCAGTGGTTTCAAGAATTTTAACGTGTAGCCTTCTGTTTTCCTGGTGCGAGAGTGGATGACATGGGCTACAACATAAAGCGCCCGCGATCATTAAAAAAACACTGAAGCTTTAATCATTCATGTGGGCAGAAATGACACTAGGTTGAGAAAATCTAAAGTTTTAAAGAGCTATTTTATTTCATTATAGGCCTATAATTGTATCAAACCAATTTGCAAGCTTGTGGCTTTGTATTTTAAACCGTGGCAGTGAGAAATTCAGTTGGCTCAGTTACCATAAATATCTGACTGAAAAAATGGTGTGCTTGTTCAGTGTTTGGCTAATGTTATTCTGAACATTAATTTAGAAATGGGACGTCAAGCGGAATTGTGTGTGGAATAATAGCCTAACATTAGCAGACCATATCTTGTCTATCATAGCTAGCTGATACCATTGTAAAGTAAATCATTTTTTCATGAAGATATTTGTATACAAATATGATTTATTTTCTAAAATACAATGTAATATTATATTGTTATGTTAATTTGATTCAGAAGGTACCCAACTTCACACTCAGAAACGTCTAAAGAAAAACATCTTAGAATACTAAATACAGGCAGATGCGCTAGGTATTTGGCTTTTTTCCCCCCAAAAGAGATTGCTAGTACATCATAGATATGACCTAGCATGGTTATTTTATAATATTTTAAAGTAGAAAATCCTGCTTAGTGCACCTTTAAGGACTGATGTTGATTGAATCCAGAATTTTCATTTGGGAAACAGACCTCATTGGCATTATGTCTGCAGATAAGATATGAAGACCTAATTCTAAGCCATAGGGAAGATTGCAGCATAGAACACCTGGGATGTATTTTTTTTCCTCAGGCGAAGGAATAGGCCTCCATTTGTACGAATGAGCAAGAGGGATGTAAAGTCATAAACACAGTCTATGAATATCTATTCTCGAATATAGAATGTGCAGCCTACTCAGCACATGCAGTTTTGTTTACAAATGTTTGCATAAAATCTCAGTGATTTCGTGTACTGCCGAGCAGTATTGGGCCTTCATTGGGCATTGATCATGTGACCTCGTATGAGATCTACCTGTTTGGTAGAAATGAAGCATTAGTGCTTCAATGTGGCCATATATGATAGCCCTGTCCATGCAGAATCAGGACCAAACCCTGCAGCTGCCACCATAATGGCTGCGTTTCAACAAATGGCCCAACGCGTCAGGCACAAACCTGAGAGCATATCAGCAGTGTAATTTCTCACATCTCAGGAAAATGAATATTTGAATTAATTTGCACAGTACGTCTGTACCACAACATAAATTACATCCAAATGAATGTGAATCACAGTCCAAGGTATTTTAGGAGATAATAAACATAACAAGCACAACAAACTACAGCTACAATCTGCCAAGGCACCCAGTGCGACCGCCCTCTCACTGCCCCGCGGGGCCTACTGTACAGAGGCACCCAGTGCGACCGCCCTCTCACTGCCCCGTGGGGCCTACTGTACAGAATGTGAAAGTGAAGTCATTACAATCGATGGCCTAAAGCCACCTTTTTCAACATACATAACCGCGTTGTTTGGAGAGCAGGGGCTTGATGGCCAGCCTTGACATATAAGTTGTCCAAGGCCACTTTTGCGTAAAGCGTTCAGACCTATTTCTGGCTCCACCAGAGACTATAAGGTGAAATAGTTTACGAGCTATTGACATGTCACAGCCACCGATAATACACAAAATCCCATGATACCCTTCACTTTTGCTCTTTTTAGGTAATTTTGCTGACATAATAGTTTTTTTATGGACTTCTCACAGCATTCAACAACAAAACATTACGTACTGTGCTGGTTACGTCCTCTCGGATGTCAACACAGCACATATCATAAGTGCTTTGAGCGCTTAGAGCTTACCTTTTGCAAGGTCATTCAGACGACCCTGCTTAGGCTACGCAGATGAAAATAGACAGCTCTACTACACAGTTCTTTTTCATTGCACTTCCTGCAGACAAAAAAAACTGTGAGAAAGTGAGGGAGAGATATAGATAGTGAGAAGCATAAAAAAGAGAAAGAAAAGGATAAAGTGAGTCATCATAGACAGAGAGAAGAGAGATATAGATGTAGTTTCAGCATGAGAGAGCAGATGTTCAAGAGAAAGTGGAAGAGGGAGTCAGTGGGAAAGTGAGATAGAGAGAGAGAGAAAGAGAGAGAGAGAGAGAGAGGAGGATAGAGTGAGTGAATCAACCTGGTAAAAGAAGATAGATATATAGTAGCAGAGGTGGAGAGTGTCAGAGGGCGAGCTACTGCCTGCATAACGGGACAGACGTTAAAGGAGCTTGGTACACAGCGGAAATGGACATACCTTTCAGGACTCTGCCTGCGGAGGCTGTCTGCTTCACCAACACTGAGTCATTTTTAGAGTCACGGCCCTGAGGGACTTTGCTAATGAGTGTTTCTAATCTCTCTTTCTGTTGAAGGCTGAAGTATGGAGAGATGTGTGATGGTATCCAGCTAGACTTACCTTCATTTTATTAGATGCTGCTTGGTTTACCTGCATTAATATTTTCTAAATTCTGAATTTAACAGATTTGTTATTTGATGTTTTTATAAGATGCATACAATTGCCTACCTACAGACAGCTGGACCAGTCATGAAAAATGGATTGTGCAACCTGTACAAAATACACAATTAATATTTTTTTATTTTATTTTATTAATTTATTAATTTATTCTAATAATTTGATGCCCAACACGGGGCTGTCTATGCACAATTCATATTTAGGTTTCGGTTTAGTATTGAAATGACAATGGGGCGCAGTGGCAGATCATCACCAGTAGGTGCAGTAATGTATTGAATGTCAGTGCTGGAAATTCACCGTCTTATCATATACGAGTAGACACTGTTGTACATTATGTTCCCAGCTCTTTTGATTAAGGTCCGACATGGACACAGGGATGTAGGTATATAGTATAGATAAATGTGAACTGCTGAACAACCAAGAAGGAAGGCGAGAGAAGGCATGCAGTACAATAAACTAAATCAGTCTGTAATAAGAACCAATTATACTGTATGATCTCTGTAATGCGCAGAGGGTAATGAATGTATTAAGAATTTAAAAAATAGGACGGCGTAATTCACTGTGACCACATCTCAGCTGACGCTGTTCAATAAGAACATAAATGACAGCAGAATTTTGATTGAAGATTTTAAAGTGTGTGGTTCTCAGTGACAGGCTGGTAAAGGTCTTTTAGGTGTTGACAGCTGAGGTGTTCAGGCTGCCGAGGTGTTCAGGCTGCCGAGGCAAGGGCTAAAGAGCGGCGAGGGGAAATGAAAGAGAAAACGTTTCAATAGAAAGGGGGATTAGGGAAAACAAAACACAAGATTATCTTCACAGGCTACAATAGCTCAGCACACACGGAGCCCCTGGAAAGAGGCCGGCTAGGGAGCTGTTTGGAGACTAGAATACATGAGCAACCATATAATACAATGACAGGGCCCCTTGCCCTTTATGTGATTTTCCCTCTATCTGACAGTTAAAGCTGGTTAACAGCAACAACAAAAAAAAAGCAAAACTGTAAAGGAGGACCCATAAGGACCATAACGTAGTAAGGGTCTTTATTTACCTTTTATGTCTGACATTCATTTGTAGTTTCAAAACATTCCGCTGAAGACTTTTTAATATGTGTGTGTGTGTGTGTGTGTGTGTGTGTGTGTGTGTTTCTATAATCTCCTCATCATCACTGTGCAGATGTTCTATTGCATAAAGGGTAGATCCATAGATGGAATTATAGCCCTCACAGCATTTCCACACATAGGCAACAAGAGGGATTTTGTTTGTCTTCTTCCAATGCTGCCACCAGCATCATTAAAGCCAAACTACTTACGAGACGTTTCTCAGTCCACCAAGCCTACAGCCAACCCGGTGCTTTCAGACACGGCTGGGGGTCTAAATGTACTGCAGTAGAGGAGTGGACAATAAACTGAAAAGCAGAGATTTAGGACAAAAAATAAAACAAGAGAGAGAGAGAGAGAGAGAGAGAAGGAGAGAAAGGTACAGAAAACAAGGGAGGGAATGATGGTGAGAGAGAGAGAGCAAAAAGAAGAGGATGAAAAAAAAAGATGCATAATAAAAAATAAAAAAAAAGTAGTAAATCCATATAACACTTGGCTATATGAGGCTCTGACACAACAGAGGAGCTTCTCACATTAAATTCTAATTAACTGGGGAAAATGCTGTTTATAAAACAATGTGTTTGATCAGACTTCTATTTAAAGCTTAGTATTTAGTAAATCATGCGGAAAAATGTTCTTCCCCGTGTAATTGAGACAACCAATGACAAGCAGCCTACGCTTTCTTAAATATGTATTTCATGTTAATTCTTGTCTCAACCAGATTGTTGTTGTTTGTGTCCAGTCATGGTGTTTATGCTCTGCATTTCTACATGGCCCTTGTGACCTGTAATGGAACATAGATCTTTCAGACATGCAACAATCTGATAATGGCCTCATCATGCCAAACGGGACATTTGCTTGTGAGCAGTAGTGTAGTGGTGGGTATACGTGGGCGTATACCCACTTCTTTCTTAGTGGGCGATGAGTATACTCACTTCTTATTTCTCACTGGTGCACGTATCAATTAGTAGTCATCGATTTGCAAAATTAGAGTACACTTACATACCCACTTCTCTAGAGTACACCCACTTCTCCAGGCACTACTGCACCACTGCTTGTGAGGTATTGGTAACATACATGAGATGAGCGGGTCTGGCCATTAGCTCTATACAGAACATTTCTCTGTCCACAGAGCCTACAGCCAACTCTGTGTTTTCAGGCACAGTTTGGGGTCTAAATTTACTGCAGTACAGGAGTGACCACTGGAGAGCAGAGAGTTAGTACACACGAAAGCAAGAGAGAGAGAAGGAGATGAAGGTAGAGAAAACAGGGGAGGCAAGGATGGACAGAGAGAGAGACAGAAATAAATAGAGAGAGCGAGAGATATGAGAGCATCGACAGGGTTTGTGTTTGAGATTCTAGACCTGAAATCTCGCTATCTGTTATTGCGGCATGGTTCCGATTCAGTGATTTTCTGATTGGCTGTAATCCTGCTGTGCTAGCTAGAGGTAAGAGAATGAAAAGCTTAAAGCTAAATTTTAAAACTCGCTTAAATGGTCTGCTCTGATTGTAAAATCTATGGGATATGTGGTGGAGTAGTGGATAGTGTACTCTACTTCAGGCCAAAGGATTGTTTGTAGCATAGTATGAATTGTATGAAACTATATATTGCACTGCAACAAACGTATCATTGTAAAATGGCTGTAAAACGTGTAAGATTATTTTTATTGTGTTTTTATGTTAGAATAACATTCTGTCACCCCCATTTCTCTGAGGTGTGTATTTTTGTATAGTTTGTGTGTTTGGGCAGTATTTCAGTGTAATACGAGGTATTCTGTGTGCTTTTTCATTCTTTATGGCAGTGTCTGTTTTTGGTTAGATCATCTGCACGCATGTGTCTTATTCAGGTGGAATATAACATATGTAACATTAAACCTCATCTGGTGATGGCTCAAATTTACACACACAATAGACAGTCAAGAGAAGGCGCTTTACAGCTGCTTATTTTCCTCGACACCCGTACAGAAGGCAGCGAAAAGGAACTAACGCGTGATTGGATCATGGGCCCTGTTTGGCAGGAGAGCTTGAAATAGAGAAGGCATCGGATAAACAGGGTGCTCTCTAACCTGGAGTCCTCTGTTAAAGTGCTCTCTCCAAGGCAGCCAGTGCAGGGCGCTGCTCAATATCGATCCATTTATTCATTCAGCAGATGCTTTTATCCAGGGTAGCTTATGGTGCACTTTTTTCCCTTTTACATATATTGGGACTTTCATTTCAGTAGCTGTGGGTAAAAAGATCTCTTACAGCAGCGAAGTTATACCCAGGATTCCGAGCAAAAGCCCCAGGTTGAGCATCCAGTGCTCTACTCCCTCTGCTGCCTGCCTGTGCACAGTGCAGTCTCTCTCTGGCGTTCAGCCTCTTCAGCGGGCTGCTGACGCAGCTGTACAAGAGAGTGCACGTCCTCGCCCGTGGAGTACAGCCACTCAATAAACAATGTGACTTTGAGTGATTAAACCTCTACCCTCTGGAAGTTGCAAAAAGAACAAAACAAGGCAGGACAGCTATGAATATTTAAGATGATAATCTCCTGGTGAATGTGGGACCTTCTGGCTCACAGCTTTTCGAAGCGCGTAACAAAACTTCTGCCATCTCTGCCTGACAAATTAAAGTGGTCATGACAGGTGTTTGCAAAGCTGCTTGGAGAACACTGAGGACATATCAAACCGAAGGGCTTGATAAAGGCCACCCACAGCCTCTGTCTCGTCACTTAGCGCAGTGCGCTACAGAGACAGACTGGGCTATTGCAACCCTGCAATGGGCCATTGTACTGTCCAGAGAGACGGGCTTAAATGCGGAGCTGATACACGTGACATATTCTTCTCCGTAGGTCAACAGGGTGCGAATGCTATTCTGTCCTCCACGGGGTGAAGGGACAACTTCCTGCGCCCAAGTCTTTGCTGTGCTGAGCTGAATCTGAGCAGCAGGGTTCCAGCGGCAGTTCACAATCTTATGAGTCATGTCCGGTCGCTCCTCGGTTCATGCGTGCGCAGCTGGTGCAGATCGAGCCCACGGTCATCGCCCGTTGCGACGGAGGAAAAATGTAAATAAGACGTTCTCATTTGAGTGTCACAGAAAGGCACCTGTAACTGCTTTTGGAAGATGTACTGGGGGGGGGGGGAGAGGTGGGGAATGCCAATCCACAGGTCCACTGTAACACGTGGAGGTCGGTATGTGGACAGTGACACGCAGGAACAGAGCCTAGGCCACCTGCATTTAAAGCGGCACCAGGCGGTACAGACTGATGAGCCTCATTAAAGATTGAGGTGCAATTCAACAAACATTTACAAGGCGAGAGTTCCCAAGGCAGCTATGTATTTCATGTGCTATTATGCTTCAAATCTTATTGTTTTTCTTTTTATCTTTATTCCATTTAATATGTCTGATTAAAATTAATTATATCACCCTGTAGGCAGAGAGTAGATCATTTCCAATACTCTTTCCAGTGGGGATTCAGGTAGTATATATAGTTGACTGTATGTGGGTAGTCGTGGCCCAAACTGAATATTTACAGTCGTGTACTTCATTCACTTCCTCCAGTCAGCCTGAGAACATCTTTCTGTTTCCTTGTCAGAGAGCATTTTTTTATGGTATAACTTAAAAGTTCCTACTCTCAGCTTCCAGTTTGATGGATCAATAATTCAGTCCTTCCTCTGTTGACATTCACTATGCTCCCATTGCCTTTTTCTTGGTGTTGACAAAAGAGCAGGCCACCAAGGCGTGACCCCAGTCCTAACCCTCTCTACCTGCCCCCACACTTCAGCCTGGCCTTTGGATGTCAGTCCTCAGCTGTACACGGACTCTGTATCCTCCTGTAGGCCAGGCCCACCCTCATGCATTATGCATGTGAGACGTGTGCCTCACTGTTAAAACTCCCCCACATCCGGAGCTCACCGTATCTCTGGAATAATTCATCCTGGGCCACTGCTCTGCGATCTCAAAGTCCCAACCATAAAAAATCTTAGCCATAGTGAGGGCGGGGCTTCATGGCTACATCCTGTCTGTTTCCCATATACATACTACCTGTATCTTGCCTTGACCCTGTTCATTTCTCACCTATAACCTGCACCTTGCATGTACCCAGTCTATACCTCGTCTCTTATACATGTATTTCCTTATACTTTTTCCATACCCTCTGCACTGCAAAAAACAAAAGATAAGTTAAAAAAAATCTTAACAAGCATTTTAGTTTTATATTTACACTTAAAATCTTATTTATATGACTTTCTTTGCTAAATAAGACAAAAACATTTCCAATGGGGTGAGATAGTTTTACTCATTTCAAGGTTTGCCAATGGGGTAAGATAATTTCACCTATCAAACAAAGCGTAACTTAAAACAAGCTAATATTTTCTAGTTGAGAGAAAAAAATAAGATTTTAAGTCTCGTTACAAGACTAAAACACTTGATAAATGTTAAGGCAGACCTTTTTTTCAGATTGCCTCTGTTACCCACACCTTTCCTGTGGTCTGCCTGCACCTCAACTGAACCCCATCTGTAGTTAGTGTCCCCACACCCTGGTCCTGACTTTACTCAGTACAGTGTTGTAGCATTTCAACAAAGTGGCACCTGATCTTTATGTGGTGTCCTGGCACCATGGCAAAGTATTATCTGAGAGTGGCAGGAGACCTACAGTCTACAGCTTTAGCATGCCAATACAGAGGACCAGAGATAATGACACATTGCACGGTGGCAAATGAAAGTGGTTTTCGCCAAGCTCTGCTTTTCAAAAATAGCCCACCCACCCATCTCTGACCCCTTTGACCCCGCCTTTTTGCAGGTCTGATATGTCACTGAGTAATGTTTAAAAAGCATTGCGGATAGATATTACCCGCTCTGCTAACAGTGCTGATTTCAGGCAATTAAGCAATTTAACAAATGGCCTCCCGCCCCCCTGTTGACAGCCATCAATTTGTTCCAATGGATATCAAATATAATGGCTCCAGTCGAATAAAAAATCTGAGAGTGGTGTGAAATGAGCTTTGGCTGATCTCAACATGAATATAATTTTGTGACTCTGATACAGAAGTTGGCTTATGAATTATGGAGTTGTCACCTGCCCTCTGGAGATGACCTTTGGATTTATTAAAGATTAATTGCTACATGGGTAGTTCCGTGATTAGTGTGTGTGTGTGTGCGCACAATGTTCAGGGAAGAAAAGTGTGGCAAAGTTCAGAACATTTATGCACAAAGCCAGGTTTCTCCTCTGTGATTGGATGTGGGCCAGGTTACTGCTGTACTATTGGTTGGGGTATGTTAAACATAGCCATGTGACTGTTGTATAATTGGCTGTGAGTACCTTTGCTTTACACACAAGCAGATACTATGCTTTTCCCCTATGGTTTTCTGTGGGAGCGTGACACATTGCCTGATACTGTATTGGCTGTGGGTTGTGGGTGCGCACACTGCCACATTTCCCCCCTGTGACTTCTGGCTCTTCACACCCATCAATCAACCCTCTACCTCCTGAAAATGCAGAAGAAAGGGGACTGAGACTGAGTGCTGGGAGGATTGAGACAGAGAGTTATGCCCTCGTCCCTTCCCATCGGCCCATTATCCCCTGTGGAAAGGAGTGACTGCGACATTCTTCCTGTATCAAAAAAGTGCAGACAGGAAGCTCATTCCGCTCTAAACGCACTCCGATTTCTTCTTTCTCTTAGCCATACGTCTCCTTAAAGGCTCCGCCCCATTCTTCAGCCTTTATTGGCTGTCAGACCTTAGCTTGATAAGTTCAATATTTATGAGAGCTCTGCTCCCCATGTGTCTCACTTGTCCAGCAAACAGCAGAGCTCCCTCACGGCCACACATCTCTGGCTGTGTGGCAGCAAAGAGAGGGAGGGACTGACGGCTCCTTAAAAATTCAGCCCTTGGCTGCCCGGCCCTTCTCACATTTACACCATCTCTCCGGGAGCCTGTCATTTCTGTTACGTTATTAACCGGCCATCACAGTATTGTCATTCCGGCGTCTTTCGGCTCCAGGGACACCCCACCTCCCAAAAAATGAGATAATAATTTAAATAATATAATGTAATTAATAATACAGGCCTATGGTAATGTCTTGAGTCCAGACGGACGGGAGTAGGCATTTTGGCGGGGAGGAAATCAAAGTTGTGAGGTTAGTCCCAGAGGCTTCCGGTGTAATGTCTGAGAGGAATAAATAAATAAACAGCGGTGGGGCGAGCCGGCAGGTGAGCGATCGGGGTCGCACTTGTGAGCCGACCCGACATCTGGCAGCGCAGCAAAGCGGTGCTTAAGTGAAGAAAGGCTGACATTCATCAACGCGCAGCCATGGCGTGGCAAAGCAGCTGCTCTGACCAAACTATTACAAACATTGATAAATGCATATTTTACCCTCTCAAAAAGGACCTGGCGTACATGGCATGAGTAAAGGGCAGAGAGGGAGAGGCGTGGTGCAGAAGAGACGCGTCGTAAAAATGAGAGCCTTCCTCAACTGACTTCTGTCACAGGAGAGTGTGGCATGCCCAGAGATAAATCACAGTGCTGCTCTCACCGCCTCCTCCCGGCCCTTAGTACAGAGAGACCAGAGACGGCTTTCTTTTGGAGCTGTCGTATAGTGATGGCCCCCGGTTTACTCTGGGGGTCTGTTGAGTGTGTGTCGTGTTTAAGCCCCCACCAGCACATCAGCATTCTTGGACAGATACAAGCTGTCTGCTAAACTCAATCACTGTTTAACTTCCGCATGGTGCCCTTCAACC
>CM040402.1:48819404-48826904 GCA_022702515.1 Ilyophis sp. 1 JC-2022
ACCTCCATACACTTCTGTCCTTCTTTATGCCCCTCCAACCCCAACCTTTAACCTTCTCTGATGGTTCCAGCTTCAGGCATATTCTCGGTCACCTGTCTTCAACTGCCAAAGGGCAAAGGGTAAAGGGCAGGCCACTACGTCCCCCACGATCCAGCCCTCTATAAGCCCTCTGTCACAACAGCCTGCCAGTCAGAAATCACAGCTGAGTTTAGGGGGGGAAAAAGGAAGGCGTAAGGGTGAGAGAAAAGACTTAAGAATCAATACCTTCCTACAGCCCGAGAAATTGTCGATGGGAATTATCATAAAGGAACGCCGAGCCCCACTGTCAATATTTGCGAAGTCACTCGTGCACAAATTGATCCTAAATGTAATGTAAATAACCCACGGAGATATTGTTTATTCATTTGTAAATGTGTTTTATTGCATCAAGTTGACTTCATGGAGAGCTCTTTCTCTCTTTCTCTTTCTGTTTTTCTCTCTCAAAACAGATGTAACATTTTTTTTAAACTGCCACAAAGCATTCTGGAATTATGACATTAAATTCACCCAGTATTGAAACGTCAAATTATATCAAACTGATATAAACAATGTATATTAAAAAAAATCACTTTGATATTTACCCACAGTTTTCAAAATTGAATGGAGAGAGTATAAATGTTTACATTTAGTTCATGGATGCAAAACCAAATGAGGGGAGAATGAGGCGCGACCGGTGAAGCTGCATCTGGTCTGCTCTGATAGTGTCACTGCATTACAGAAATTACTAGTGCCATTTTGATTTTCCTCTCTAAAATAGCAAGTTTGAATGCGTCATTAAAAGTGTTATTTTCCTACTCCCGTTCCCCGCATCCCACATTTGGGAAAACATGCAGAGGCCATTGCTGCTTGAGACAGAGATTCAAATTTAGTGTAATGTCTGTATCATATTTAATCATTAAATGTAAAAGTACCTGTCAATCCAGCAATGCATGGCCATCGATGCTAACCTACACGATCATAATCACACCACAGATGAATTTACAAAAAAGTGCTGGTGTAAGCAGTGCACTGGGCTGTTTGATATAATGTTTTACTCACCAAGCCTTTTGGGTACGGTGCTAAAGAAATGCAAAAAAAATTGGTTTTATCCCACATCTAACATAACTAGCATGATCACCCCTTCCACTAGAATGAAAAAAATAAAAAAAATAATTAGTTGCTTAGCTGCGCACTTAACAAGCGTCTGCTGCTTTTACCCTGGAGCTGAGATGAAATGTACACACATTGACTCTGAGTTTATTAATGCTGGTTACACACTAATGTTAAAAAAGGGGACCAGAGGGCTATACATTTCACTCTTTATACCTTTAATGAGACTCGTCTTAACGTTTAGGCGTGCACCATGAACTTGTAAGTATATTACAGCGTGTCTGTTTGATTCTGCTTTTGTTTGTGACTGTCTTCCAGCACGCTAGCAAAGTCGCTGTTTTGCATTTGAATTCTGTGGGAGACCTTTTCTCGTCTTGTGAGTGACATTCACTATGCAATGTGCAGCAGAGGTCAAAGCGTGACTGTTTACTTAGTTTAATTTAGTTTTATTTTCCCCCCAAGCGGCCCCGTGTCTGGTTGGTTGTGTAATTGTACCTCAGCCCTGTGTGAGACATATGTAGGAGAGTGTAGATTTTGCTCAGCGATTGCTGCAGTGCTGGAGTAATGGAGTCTTGGTTTGCTGGTCTGTTACCTCCTGGCCCCTCCCATCTGCAATATTCATCATTCCTATAGATGTCTGATCAAATGTATGGGAGCCTCGCTAACCTGCATCTTCAAAAAATATATATAATTTCCACATTCGAGCACAATTATGAAAATTGCTTCCCTCTCTTTCTTACCATTGTTTTCAATGTGTGCATTTTGTGCAATACGGCAATGCTTCACATAAGTTAGTACCTCTCAGATTCTGCTGTGGTTTCATCCTGGTGTGTTTCTTTAAGGTGTTATTTTTATTTCCCTCTTTACATTACACTGCATTCATTTGAACAGATGTTTATTGGAGCACAACTTAAAATATAGGAGAGGAGAAGCGTGCTTCATTGCTTGATGTTTCTTCATTTGCTTCTGTTTCCTGTTTTCACTCTCCACTCTCACAGTATCTCTCTATCTCTCTCTTTCTCACACACACACACACACACACACACACACACACACACACACACACACACACACACACACACACACACACACACACAAAGCTATGTCTGTGTCTGCCTGTCTCTTTCTCTCCCTTCGCCTGCCTGCTGCACCACCCCCACCCCCCACCCCCTACCCCCTGTCAGTTATAATGAAAGTAAATTAAGTAATTTGCTTCTCATTTCCAGCCTTGTACTGGCTGTCCTCTGTCTATGGATATAGGTGTGCGAGTGTGTTTGCGTGTATGCGTGCGTGATTGGATGTGTGCTAATGTGTGGTAGAGGATTGCATGGAAGGTCACCAGTGTTTGTGCGAGACCTTACTGCAGTAATGCTTCGTGCACGCCTCTCTATACCGCCTGCCAACCTCACTCCATCAGCCACCCGCTGAGTCTACGTCCTAAAGGCTGCAATGGAAAGAGACATGGCGGGAAGACCGCTTGACCTGCAAAGTGGACGGGTCGCCGGTTCGCTCACAGGAGACGGCCCCCGAAAAAAGCTAAGCGGTCACGGTGGATCCGCGCGGCGGAACCGCGCGCACTGAGCCGCGGCACTGACTGGCACTGCCGCTCAACAGTAACAGCAACCGACGGACAAAACGGGGAGAGCACCCTCGGTAAGATGAAATTAGATAATGCTTTCATCGATCGCTCCTTCAGACCTTCCGCCTACGGTTTGCACAGTTTAATAAAGGGCGTTTTCCAATTTTTTTTAAAAAGGGGGGTGGGGAAGCGTGTACCCCGCTGCTTTCAGAGTCTCATGGCGTGTGACCTTGAGAGAGGCATGAAGGATGTGAGCTGGGGCTTCTGTGCTGCCGAGGGAAGATGGCGCATGCAGCTCAAAGCCACGCTTATCAACCCTGGACGCTTTGTAATGAAGCAGTCACATCAAAACACGCCACACAATCGCAGGCAGGGCTGACAGTTCGGTTAAATTATCTAATATTTCAAAACCATACCCCCCCCTCTCATAAGAAATAAAATACAATTCAAAATATTAAAAAGTGTATCTTACTGCCGGGTACCATGTTTCTGAAATTAGTTTTAGTTTTTTTAGGATAGGAACTGTAGATTTGCTTATTAATGCAGAAGGGTTTTTTTTTTATCCCCACATCCAAAAATCAGGGATGCAGTTTTGGCCCTCACTGGGAGCCACCGAAAAGAGAGAGTGACAAAAAAGCTCCTGTTTCCATGGTGATATTCTGTCTTGGCTGTCTCCCTGAGGGGCGACTCTTACAGTGGTTTCTGTGGTGTGCTTCAGCCCAGTTTGAAACTTGGGGGTTATTGGGTTGGCTGATGTCTGCTGTGAGCAGCTATCACAGTGGAACAGCAACACCTCATCCAGAGCAGGTTGTCAGGGTGATGGTGCTGTTGGTCGTCTCTGAAGAATGACCTGTGTGACCTGAGTTTTGTCTTAACATAGACTGCCCCCAACGACAGAAGTTTATTAAGGTAATTCCTAGACAGGCCAAGGGCAAGGAGATCATTTGCTGGAAAAGAAAAAAACACTGCCAGAAAGCACACCATCCTGAACATGTTCCTTTGTGTCTGTGTGTGTGTGTGTGTGTATGTGTGTGTGTGTGTGTGTGTGTGTGTACGCGTATGTGTGTGTGTGTGTGTGTGTGTGTGTGTGTGTGCATGCGTGCCTGTGTATTTGTGTGCGTGGGTGTCTGTGTGTGTGTGTGTGTATGTGCGTGTGTGTATTTCTGTGTGTACATGCGTGCGTGTGTGTGTGTGCGTGTGTGTATTTGTGTGTGTGCATGCGTACGTGCGTGTGTGCGTGTAAATATGTACCCTTATAATAAAAGTGACACACCTATGACCTATTCCATATGGAAATTAATTCCAGTGCTGAGAATCCAGCTGATAGCCATGAAACGATGCCAGGGTGTCTGTATATTTTTAGGCATGGGGGCAGAGTACGACTGACTTCTTGTTTCATTCACTCTACTGTCAATGGTGGGCCGTGTGTCAGTTCTTGGCCTTCGCTGGTGTATAACGGCTGAGCCCTCCAAGCGTCCGAACCGTGATGAATCGATCTACAGACATCCCGGGTCTTGCGCTGCAATAAGGTGCGGCCAGAGCTAACCCGGCCGCCGTTCTCTTTCTGTCCGCGTCTCCTGGGAAACCGGCGCGCGGAGCGAGGCTGTCATGGTACACTACCCACAAATGGATTTTAACCCCCCCTCCCACCTCCTCACCCCCTCCCATGGGATATTTGTGTAAAGGTTTTAACAAATTTAAAACAAACAATAATGCAGCCCCCTCGCCAGCATGGGCCATTGCTATTCATGGTCTCTTCCACACCCCTCGGAGTCTCGGGCAGGCTCCGCTAGCTCCGCGGTAGCTCTCTTCCCTCTGTTCAAGCCTCAGACGCGGGTTGGATGTTAAGGAGACGGACACTCGGGAGTCCTTTTGGTATACGTAAGGGACCCACTTGTTGCTTCACTAGCCGCGGAGTCCACCCTGTCGGCAGCGTGAGCCCCCCTGCGTTGAAAACCTATATTCGAAATTGTAAACGCTCGGTCACCCTTGACAAGGACTTCTGTGCAAATAAGTAGCGTAATGTGTATGTGCGCACCATCGGACGTAGATCAGGCGCGCAGGGAAGGGCACATTGCTGTGCGACTAGTTGCAAAGAAGGACTGCGTGCGCGTGTTGAGCGGGTCAGGATTGCGCGTGCGTGTGATAGGTTCGGCATTGCGTCTGAAAGAGCTGTCAAAGACGGCGCAAGGGTGCGGCTGATTAACGATTATAATGGTGATTATGCTTATGATGGTAATGAAGATCATGATGATTATCATGACCGTTATTATGAACACTGTTTTAGCATAATGAGCAGTAGTGGTCTGTTCTATAGGCACGAGTCACCAGGGATATGTTCTGGGATCCAGTCAGGAGCGTTATTCTCAGCGGTCGCAGGCTACCGGTCCATCTTCAGGGCTCGGACTGCTCAGGCATTCGGCCTTCCCTGCACAATGGGAGCCACTCGCCCCGGCATTGAACAGAATAACACAGGGTCTTAGAATGGATCAGTTGCACCCAATACATGCATTATGACCCCCCCCCCCCTTTTTCCAGGGAGGAAAGTATTCACACAAATGCAGACAATTTCTTCTTTCTCGCTCTCCCTCTCTCACTTTCTCTCTTGCTGTCTTTTCCTCATTCTTGTCTGCCATGAAAACAGCTTGAATATCTCACTTTGTGGCAAATGCTGCAAATGAATGCTAATGGTAATGCGCTATTAATAATGTATTGGAGTTGATTTCATTTGCCTTTATTGTTATGACAGGTAATGACTCGCTGTGGGGGGGTGGGGGGGCTGTTAAACAGAAAAAAAAACCCTGGGAAGAAATCGGAGGGAAAAAAATTATTGTGTCTTCTATCCTTTTTATATGCATTTTGTGAGAACACACATTTGACTGACAGTTTAATTAGATTATGACTGCATGCTCTTGGAGCCTATTAAAACGCGGCGCAGAACATCTTATGCCAGTCGGGACCATTGTGTGTGTCAGAGAGAGGGCCTACTTCATTCCGCAGGAGAGGGCTGGAGATGTTGCGGGCGGAGTGCTGCTTTTATAGACCTGGCAGTTGGATTTCTTCTTCTCTTTTTTTGCCTATTTGGATTAGGGAGATTTGGTGTGAAAGGGATTAGGTTCAGACGAGAGTCGGGGTCAGAGTGAATAGGATTAGAGTGTCTCTAATTAGGCTCACGCTCTGAATATGATGGCTGCGGATCATTGCTCAGCCCTCAACCTCAAGTCCAGATCCAACTACGGCCCTCCAGTCATACTCCCAACTCAGCGTGATAAACCGCACAGTCTGGAAGCATAGGGGCAGTGAATAAATTAAAAAATAAGGAAAGGTTATTGAATGTAAAAAAATGAAATTAGTAAATTCTACATTGTGTTTCAACAGCCTGAGGTGCAGTTATATGACTAGTTTGTGCATAATGTATAACACAGCACTCATGTGTTATTCCTGACTGGCAGACTGCGCTGGCACTACCCCCACTGTTCCCTGTCTGAAGCTGTTGTACTTTCTTGAGATCCATTGGAAGATTTTGTTTCGTGGGTTATTAACTTTATAAATAGTAAACAATCTCTTGTGTGACCCACATGTAGTCCGGAAACGGGTTTGTTTAGCAGGAGCTCTTATAAAGGCCTACTTCCTGCAACATTGTGTATTGTTTTACATAGGTGGTGAAGTAGCTTACATGTATTTCTATCTCTCTCTCTCTCTCTCTCTCTCTCTCTCTCTCTCTCTCTCTCTCTCTCTCTCTTTCACTCTCACTTTCTCTCTCTCTCTCTCTCTCTCTCTCTCTCTCTCTCTCTCTCTCCATTCCTCTCTCCCCCTCTGGCAGCCATCACGTCACATTATTAGCATATTATTAGCATACTGCACCTCACCCAATCATATGACAGTACATTTACTGAGGTGAGCAGTCAATTCAGTGGTACGACAGCAATGTGACACTCAGAATTTGACACTCTTACATTGGACATGTATGGGGAATGCTGCAGGGTGCAGAGAACATGCTCGCCCATGTAAAAGAGTCCCAGCTGTCCTGTGAAGCACAGTCCCTCTCTAGCCCATGCTGTGGTAATGGGTCGGACGCAGAAAAAGAAACCGAGTCACAGAGAGCAAAGGCACTGAGCATTCTGATCGGAGCGCTCGCCCTCTCCGCTTCACCACCTGTAGTGGCACACTTCACCTGATTATTTTGAATTAGGCAGAACAGGGTGTTCTCCACTGAAGTGGCACGATGATGTAAGTGCTCCCCATCCTCGGTCGTGGTCCTGCGATATAGGCCCCCTGCCCGGTTCTGCCTTTCGCTCCTCGCAAGCTCAGCTGCCGTTTGCGGCGTCGCGCATAGCCGTGTATGACATATACGTTATCATTGTTCATACCTTTTACACCTTCAGTGCATTTTGCTGCATTTGAGGTCGGCTGCATCGTAGAAAGGGTCTGCTTTCAGTGACTCGCCTGATATTTGAGCCCAGAGCGTGGTACGATGACTAGCACTCCGGTCACATGGTACGATGACTAGCAATCCGGTCACGTGGTACGATGACTAGCACTCCGGTCACGTGGTACGATGACTAGCACTCCGGTCACATGGTACGATGACTAGCAATCCGGTCACGTGGTACGATGACTAGCACTCCGGTCACGTGGTACGATGACTAGCACTTCGGTCACATGGTACGATGATTAGCACTTCGGTCACGTGGTACGATGATTAGCACTCCGGTCACGTGGTACAATGGCTAGCACTTCGGTCACATGGTACGATGACTAGCACTCCGGTCACATGGTACGATGACAAGCAC
>CM040402.1:48831904-49044079 GCA_022702515.1 Ilyophis sp. 1 JC-2022
GTTAGTGCTGTAGTAAACAATTACCTCATTGAATTTAATGGATTTTAATTAATTAAAATGGAAACTACGCGTGCAAAGGCACCTGTGCCTGTGTGTGTGTGTGTGTGTGTGTGTGTGTGTGTGTGAGAGAGAGAAAGAGAGAGAGAGAGAGGGGGAGGGTGGGATATTTAACAATGCCTTTTAAACAATGTTCACTTAGTTCATTTACTTTATATTGCTCAGCCCTCTATCATTTTAGGTGGTGAAGGGAGCGGATGGGGTTGGGTGGATGGTAGGGATAGGTTTGGGCGTGGTTTGATGGCGATGAATAAATATACAAAAAAATCATAGAGAGAGGGCAAGAGAATGAGGGAGATTGAAAGAGAGGAAGAGAAAGATGTGTACTTTGCAGTTCCATCAGAATGCATTGCAGCAGCTGCTGTGAATTCGAAATGCATTAGTGCTAATAGCAGTGCCATTAGGGGAGCGAGAGGTTCTCTCTACAGATGGGTTGCTATGTAGGTTCGGGTATAGATGAAGAGAGGGAGAGGGAGAGACCAAGAGTGAGGCAGCCATCTTCTAGGCCATTTACTGTAATCATCGCTCTGTAATCAATCAATCCTTTCATCGTCAGGCAAGAAGGGCTGCGCAAGTGTCTGCCTGGCTGACTGTGTCTGTGCGTCTGTGAGTGTGTTGTGTGTGTGTGTGTGTGTGTGTGTGTGTGTGTGTGTGTGAGAGAGAGAGAGAGAGAGAGAGAGAGAGAGAGAGAGAGAGAGATAGAATGGGAGAGAGCAAGAGAGAGACAGACACAGAGGACAGTCTGTTTGTATGCAGTTTATTGCAGTATCTAATGGACGGAATTCTCACCGTGTTTATTTATAATTGAGAAGCCAGAAAGCAGCTTTTTCATCAGTGTTTAGAAATGCTCATCTGACACTGACGACTTGCCATGTCCCTTCCTTCAAGTGAACCGCTGTTATAACAGTGGCCCCTTGTGGTATGGGTTGGAATTGCACCAGTTTTTATTTTCCCCCATTGCCATGGTTTCTCAGATGTGCCAGGCTTAATCATCATCCCTCAATTTAAGATAATTATCCCTTCAAAGAAAATTACTGCTCATCATCTAGCCCCCTTTTAGGACACTTATAGCCCAGTCTCCAGGACGTCTTCCTACACCAGTTTATATTCTATTAGCTATTGAATACATTAGTCATCAATACATTGTTTTAAAGTTTTCAAAGGATGTAAAACCAAATGAGACCTCTAAGAAAAAGGCTTTTTGACGGCCGTTTTGTCTGTCTCAATTTCCTCCTGAAGGACCTATTCTCTTTGGCGGAATGACTAACTGTTTTAAATCTGAAAGATATGTCATGTTTTCATCCTAGATTGAAAGAGCCGTAGTCTTTCCATTACATTCCATTTCATCAAGACGACAAAGCAATGTGTGACACTAATAATAGGACTCCATTTTTCAGTTGGGTGTCCATTGTATTTATACATGATGATGAATTAAATTGACCTGCGACATGCTATCCTCCTCGCCCATTGCAGGTTCGGTCTCTGCGTCTGATCGGGTCTAAAGAAGACGATTCAGAGACAGAAGTATCATGTCACGTTGATTTTAAACACAGACCCTCTGTCCCAGCCAGACAAGCTGGAGTGATCTGCTTGTTTTTTTTTTCCTTTTTTTTTCATTGTTGTTGTTTGTTTTGCTGCTGTATTTTATTCCATCATTTCTGCATGTACCCCTCATTGGACACATTTGTTTATGGGAGAGAGGAGGGAAACACACAAGTCATTTGGAAAGGGGCTGGAAGCCCCCTGTTCTTTTTCAGCTGGACTTTTTCTCCTTCCGTGGCGCTCCGTTACACTTAAAACAAATATTGTCTTGCTTTCGGTCAGCCGTATGTTTATACCAAATAGCACATACAGTACAGCCCTATGGCTGGCGTGCCTCGCATGTCGCTGAGATAATTGCATTTCACAAGAACGCGCAAACAACTTGTTACCATGTGATATCTGAGAGAAAGACGAGGATGGCGATTGCGACGGGCGCGTTTAAACGTACTTTGCGGTGTCGCTAACCACGCGCGCAGTGTTTGATCAGCAAAGGAACTGCTGGTGTATTCTTTATGGAGGTGTTTGGTTTGGAATGTGCCGAACAGCGGTGACAGCAGCAGATGTCAGGCGAGTAATGGAGAGCATAAAGGGGTGTTATCGTAGATATGGGGGGATACAGGGCT
Source organism: Ilyophis sp. 1 JC-2022 (assembly GCA_022702515.1). NCBI lineage: Eukaryota > Metazoa > Chordata > Actinopteri > Anguilliformes > Synaphobranchidae > Ilyophis > Ilyophis sp. 1 JC-2022. The sequence goes on from CM040402.1 coordinate 48,834,127, forward strand.
CGCTTCCATCTGTTTGCCATTGGGTAGAGAAGAAAAATAGAGGGGGGGTGGGGTTAAACAGCATACAATTTAGCCAGGCAATATCCCCATCAAGCATATCTGATGGTGCTGGTGCCTCACCAGAGAACCGATTCGGCCCATTAACACAGAACACCTTGCAGTGCAGGCGAGCAGTCACTGCAGATGAGCCTCGCCAGTCGCCACTGCCCAGATCCATGTGACCATATGCAGCCCGCAGAAGCACCAAGCGCTGTATGCATTTTGTTGATATGTATATGTTTTTGCCTAGCTGTACTATGTACTCTTATATGTCCAATGATGTCTTTTTATTATTTGGTTATGTGCAATAGCAAGGCTGTAAATACATAAGTGACATACTTACAGCTCATGCAGTTTGGTTCAGGTCTCCAGACAGATTATTTTTTTAAAAGCACATTAATTATTATTTTTTCAGTTTCTTCAACAACAATGCTGCGCTTAAATGTAATTAAAATAGTAAGGCACCATTAAAGAGACCCATTGCAGGGCAGTTATTGTGGTGTAGCATTTAGAAACATATTGTGTATTTAAAACATAATATTTTATACAAAGAAAATATTTTTGATGTAAACTAGAGGACTGCGTATTAACTACAGCTCATAAAACAATACGGGTGCAGAATCTTTGTTCGTTTTTAAGTTGATGGCAGTGAGCAATGCTTTGAAGGAAAGATTTGTAGTGGAAGATAATTTCAGTGAATCAAATAGGCTGTTGATCATTATTATATGTCCACATCAATATGTCTAATAGCTCTAATGATAAAAGCCTTTTCACTTTTAAAGTATTGACAATTAATGTATCAATGAAACTAGGAAAGGAGCAGCCTTAACTAATGGAAAGGACAGCCACCTTCACTTACCCACCTTCACTTACCCACCATCTGCAGCTGTTCACTGCTTGCTGCTGCTGCTGCACCATTATGTGGTTTCCTAGGTGACCTACTCGTCTTGTAATTTTAGTTCCCTGATTGCAGACCCAGCTCTAATTTTCCAAAATGGCATTGATCAAGGTAGCAATGATTCTTCTGCTCTCTCCCTCTCCCTCTCCCTCTCCCGCTCCCCTCTTTCCTTTCCTCTCTCTCTCTCTCTCTCTCTCTCTCTCTCTCTCTCACACACACACACACACACACCCACATCCTTCTTCTGCCACCTTCTTGGAAACCATGAAATGGCTTGGCGTCCTATAGGCGTGTTCCAACGCGCAGCCATGTCACCGTTGACGACTTGCTCGTTCGGCGTGCTGCAGAGGGGAAAATTAAAATGGCTGGCTGATATTTGCTAGTTTAGCTTGTCAGGGAAGGACAAATGTTTTGTTTTATACGAGGATATGATGAATAACTGCAGCAGCGCGCCATGTGTCTGTGTTTCTAGTCACTCTGCTTCCGCAGAGGTGTACATATGGACTGTCCATATGATGCGGAGGGGGAGGGGGGGATGCGGGGGCAGAGTGGGAATGGGGTGGGGGGGGGGGGGGGGTGCTGGAATTGGGAGCTGTGGCTGTAATCAGACCATGCAGGGAGGAACGGCAGGGTGAGTGGACCGTGCGTGGAAGAGTTAATCTGGTCCCCGTGTCTAAGCCCTCGCTATTGATTCTTTCTGCCCTGCTGGAGATGAAAATCAATAGCCAGAGAAATTCCATACCAAACCGCGCTCTGGATCTCTAATTTTCCCATTTCATGACACACGGAACATCAATGAAAGGTTTATTAAAAGGTGCGGTGGCATGATCCTTGACCTTTGGGTGGAGGGAGCTAGGTGGGAGGGTGTCGCTTTGGTCTAGTTGGAGATCAGTAAGCGAATGGCGGCAGCCTGTATTCTCTGGGATATCTAAGTCTAATATAAATGATTACAGGGTGTTAAATTACAGTGTTGCCGTGGGGGGGTTCTGTGCTGATTGTTGATTGGCTGCATCCGACAGATACTGATGGGGCAGGTGTGCCCTGAAGATCACCACCGCTCACAATCACATTTGCTTGAGTAAAAGTCAGACATTGTTTAACCAACAATGTCAAAATGGAAAGCAAACTCTGATGTGGTATAAATCTCTCCTGATGCCCCAAGTCAGCCCAGATTTCCATCCCACAGAGCTCCTGTTTTATTGTTCTTATTTATTTTCTCTTTCGGCAGTTTCGGCAGGGTGACCAGAGAGCAGCGCGGTTCACCAGCCTGCAGCCACCCCAAAATGCAGCTGTGTGCTTTTTGATGAAAACGGCGCTCCGTTTCAGATAAAACAGAGAGGGTTATGAAAGGGCTGCTGCGAGACAGCTTATGCGCCATGCAAGTGCGCCTATGCGCTGCGGATAAGTCGCGTTTGCGTGGCAGCGCGCTGCCAGAAGTCTCCTGGAGCAGAGTCCCACCACGTGTGACTGCACATTAGTACCGCTTACTGGGGCTTTGTGCTGGTCGCTCCGGTCCTTTCCAAGGCTCAGGAGGGCATGATGAGCGCTCTGCCGAGCTGCCAACCGCTTTGGGGGGGAAAAGCAAACCTTCACCGCTTTAACGAAGCGTCCCCTCAAAAGGGCTGAGCGCACGTGACCCTGAGAGCTACCCGAGGTGTGGAGAGACTTTTCCGATGAGGGTGGCACAGACTGACTGGGGTCAAATACAAGGCCAGTGGGCCAGAACCAAGGAGAGTTTAGGACAGATTGGGCAGCAGTACTGGAGAAGACTGGTGTCTCTGTCATATGCACGCTGGTCTTAGGTGGAGCAAGGTTTGAGTTGTTTCAGAGCTAAAGCACTTTGACATTTAGTATAATTGGGGTTAATTGAGCTCGGGCAGGCCGTGGTACTGAGAAGCTGGACTGGTCTATTAAAAACCCATTTCTGATGTAAAATCATGACAAAGATGCCCTTTTCAGTGGTGCAAACCCAAATAGTTTTTTCCGCTTGTCTCAAGCTTAATCAGATGCCATTTTACAGACGGAAATGTACCACTGACAAATTGGAACTGCTTATCAATCTGAAAGGTAAGGACATTAAGATTACAGTAATGCATTTTGGGAAATGGTAAAACTGAAATATTCAAGGCATTTTGGCATTGAGCGTTTTTATGTTAGCATCTTCATCATGGGGTCATGGCAGGTCAGGTTGTTTTTGTTTCCTGGTCCGGCAAGTTCAGCACAGCAGTTCCAGGGAGGCGGGATGAGGAACAGCTTAATGGAGCTCATCTTCCGGGTCCGGGGAGCAGCTGTCACCCCCCCCTGTCATAGCCAGGTCACTGAGCCCCCTTACACCTGGCCTGGCGCCCTTCTGACAGCAGGGGGCGATGTAGGCCATTGACCAGCAGCCCAGTCCCTCATACCCCAGCACGAGGCCAATGGCAAGAGTTTAATTAACAGCAGGTGTTTCGGGATATTGCTGTGTCTTCATGAAGGACATTGTCACAGTTCCAGTACAACCCCTCTCCAGTCTCCCCCTTCAACAAAAACCAACGTAGATCAATCGCTATCTCTCGAATACAGCCAGATGCATGGAGTAAGAAGGTTTGATTCTATGTGAAATTAAACAAACGTGTTACGCACTACTGCAGGGTCGTAGGCAGAGAATTTCCATTTTCATTAACGGTGGGGGAAAAAACGCAGTAAATGGAATCAAGCAAAGCCTCACTGACTATATGATAGTGTTATTGTTATTTCATATTCATTTTATTTGTCTTATTTTGTGTTAAACCAGCACTTGCCTGCCTCCTTTCTTGATCAGATAGCATTGTCTGCATTATGCTTGGTTCAAAGGTGTTAATTTGCGTGTGTGGCAGGGGAGATGGCATGTTAGATAGGCCTTTATCGCTCGCCTTGTCCATGCGGGGCACGATGCTATCGGGGTGAAACTGTGCGCTCCTCAAAGGAAAGCTGTCAGGGAACAAAAGAGTGGGAGGATTTGGCCATTGAGGTGATACATTACCCAGAGTGGAGGGGGACAAAGCCATCTCTCCTTATCTGTGATTCTGTGATTGTAATATTCTAAGGTTGATTTTTATTGCCTTTTTGAAGGGTGAGGGATCTGTCAGCTCTGACATGCTCAGATGGAGACAGAGACAGGCGTGTTCTCATCACACTCCTCCATTTACAATATTAAGCTCTTCTCATTATCCCCCATCACTGTCTCTGACCCTCATCACCTCCCCTTACTCTCCCCATCACTGTCTCTGACCCTCATCACCTCCCCACACTCTCCCCATCACCTCCACCCACTCTCCCCATCACCTACTCTTACTCTCCCCATCACCTCCCCACACTCTCCCCATCACCTCCCCCAGTCTCCCCATCACCTCCAGCCGATAGGGTGTCACCATGTTGTGTCTGGCAGTTTTACTCTTTCTGCAGCTGCCGATAGGGTGTCACCATGTTGTTTCTGGCAGTTTCACTCTTTCTGCAGCTGCCGATAGGGTGTCACCATGTTGTGTCTGGCAGTTTCACTCTTTCTGCAGCTGCCGATAGGGTGTCACCATGTTGTGTCTGGCAGTTTCACTCTTTCTGCAGCTGCCGATAGGGTGTCACCATGTTGTGTCTGGCAGTTTCACTCTTTCTGCAGCTGCCGATAGGGTGTCACCATGTTGTGTCTGGCAGTTTCACTCTTTCTGCAGCTGCCGATAGGGTGTCACCATGTTGTGTCTGGCAGTTTCACTCTTTCTGCAGCTGCCGATAGGGTGTCACCATGTTGTGTCTGGCAGTTTCACTCTTTCTGCAGCTGCCGATAGGGTGTCACCATGTTGTGTCTGGCAGTTTCACTCTTTCTGCAGCTGCCGATAGGGTGTCACCATGTTGTGTCTGGCAGTTTCACTCTTTCTGCAGCTGCCGATAGGGTGTCACCATGTTGTGTCTGGCAGTTTCACTCTTTCTGCAGCTGCCGATAGGGTGTCACCATGTTGTGTCTGGCAGTTTCACTCTTTCTGCAGCTGCCGATAAGGTGTCACCATGTTGTGTCTGGCAGTTTTACTCTTTCTGCAGCTGCCGATAGGGTGTCACCATGTTGTGTCTGGCAGTTTCACTCTTTCTGCAGCTGCCGATAGGGTGTCACCATGTTGTGTCTGGCAGTTTCACTCTTTCTGCAGCTGCCGATAGGGTGTCACCATGTTGTGTCTGGCAGTTTCACTCTTTCTGCAGCTGCCGATAGGGTGTCACCATGTTGTGTCTGGCAGTTTCACTCTTTCTGCAGCTGCCGATAGGGTGTCACCATGTTGTGTCTGGCAGTTTCACTCTTTCTGCAGCTGCCGATAGGGTGTCACCATGTTGTGTCTGGCAGTTTCACTCTTTCTGCAGCTGCCGATAGGGTGTCACCATGTTGTGTCTGGCAGTTTCACTCTTTCTGCAGCTGCCGATAGGGTGTCATCATGTTGCGTCTGGCAGTTTTACTCTTTCTGCAGCTGCCGATAGGGTGTCACCATGTTGTGTCTGGCAGTTTCACTCTTTCTGCAGCTGCCGATAGGGTGTCACCATATTGTGTCTGGCAATTTCACTCTTTCTGCAGCTGCCGATAGGGTGTCACCATGTTGTGTCTGGCAGTTTTACTCTTTCTGCAGCTGCCGATAGGGTGTCACCATGTTGTGTCTGGCAGTTTCACTCTTTCTGCAGCTGCCGATAGGGTGTCACCATGTTGTGTCTGGCAGTTTTACTCTTTCTGCAGCTGCCGATAGGGTGTCACCATGTTGTGTCTGGCAGTTTTACTCTTTCTGCAGCTGCCGATAGGGTGTCACCATGTTGTGTCTGGCCGTTTTACTCTTTCTGCAGCTGCCGATAGGGTGTCACCATGTTGTGTCTGGCAATTTTACTCTTTCTGCAGCTGCCGATAGGGTGTCACCATGTTGTGTCTGGCAGTTTTACTCTTTCTGCAGCTGCCGATAGGGTGTCACCATGTTGTGTCTGGCCGTTTTACTCTTTCTGCAGCTGCCGATAGGGTGTCACCATGTTGTGTCTGGCAATTTTACTCTTTCTGCAGCTGCCGATAGGGTGTCACCATGTTGTTTCTGGCAGTTTCACTCTTTCTGCAGCTGCCGATAGGGTGTCACCATGTTGTGTCTGGCAATTTTACTCTTTCTGCAGCTGCCGATAGGGTGTCACCATGTTGTGTCTGGCAGTTTTACTCTTTCTGCAGCTGCCGATAGGGTGTCACCATGTTGTGTCTGGCAATTTTACTCTTTCTGCAGCTGCCGATAGGGTGTCACCATGTTGTTTCTGGCAGTTTCACTCTTTCTGCAGCTGCCGATAGGGTGTCACCATGTTGTGTCTGGCAATTTTACTCTTTCTGCAGCTGCCGATAGGGTGTCACCATGTTGTGTCTGGCAGTTTCACTCTTTCTGCAGCTGCCGATAGGGTGTCATCATGTTGCGTCTGGCAGTTTTACTCTTTCTGCAGCTGCCGATAGGGTGTCACCATGTTGTGTCTGGCAGTTTCACTCTTTCTGCAGCTGCCGATAGGGTGTCATCATGTTGCGTCTGGCAGTTTTACTCTTTCTGCAGCTGCCGATAGGGTGTCACCATGTTGTGTCTGGCAGTTTCACTCTTTCTGCAGCTGCCGATAGGGTGTCATCATGTTGCGTCTGGCAGATTTACTCTTTCTGCAGCTGCCGATAGGGTGTCACCATGTTGTGTCTGGCAGTTTCACTCTTTCTGCAGCTGCCGATAGGGTGTCACCATGTTGTGTCTGGCAGTTTTACTCTTTCTGCAGCTGCCGATAGGGTGTCACCATGTTGCGTCTGGCAGTTTCACTCTTTCATTCAGTTGCCTGCATTGAGCTCTTTTTTATCAATTGAGCTCTTTTTTATCATCATCCCATGTATTGGTAGCAAGCATAAAGAGACGCAAAGACAAAAGGCATGTTTCTTAAAAAAAATAAGTCACTCTCATGTAATCAAAAGATAAGGCAGTTTCTGGCAAGAAATTAAATTTATCAGTGCTGCTGTCGATGTTTCTTTAAGCCCTCCTTATACACTTGCCTTTGCGTGCACATTAAATCAGTGTTTTCTAGTTTATGGCTAATGCTCAACAATGAACCCTGAAGAAATTACATGGAACACCGCTACACTAGATTAGAAAAAGATTACAGTAAATGGACAGGTTTTATATAGCCATTGGGAATTCATGGTGCAAACATCGTAATCATTAGAAGTTAACCTTGTAATGGAATAAAAAGTATTCCAAATAAAAGGGTAATAATATGTTATTGTTATTATTATTAGAGATATTGTACTGGGGCTCAGTAGGTTAGTATTTGTACGGCCACAGGTTCCAGAGAGGTGCATAATCCCAGCTGTGATTGTCACTGATAAGATCCAGGCTGAAGGAGTATAAGGGTGGGGTTCGGTTGTGCCACCATACCGCAGACAAGCAAGAGGACCAGTAGAATCCTTTTTTCTCTCTGTCTGTTCATGTCTCTCTCTCTCCCTTTTTCACTCTGCTGTCTGTCTTTCTGCCTCTCCTTTCATGCTATCAGTTTGTCTACAGCTTGTTTTGCACAGACACGTTGAAGTTAATGAGCAAAAAGGGAAAGAAAGAGGAGAAATAGCCCTCGCTATATTTGCTCACCGTTGTCTTGGAGCTTAACACAGTGGCACCGGTGCAATGGAGAATTCCATTTCGGTTTGGACCATAGTTATTTGCCTTAATCTGAGCCCATATTTGTTTATTGGCATGCAAATGAACATGCGTATGATCCATCTGCGGTTGTGAAGTGAGGCAGACGCGGCCATTTTGAGTGGCTTTTTTATCTTTTAAAAGGCTTTAGTCTCGATAAACAGCCACTGGGGGTGTTCTGCCCACGGTTGTTAATGAACAGAGTGTGTCCTCCCGCACCCATAATGCACTCTAATAGCTCGCAGCCAATAGCTGTAGTGTCCTTTCTTGCGCTGTCATAAGTCCATTATTTGCATTATCCATGGTCATCCAAGACTCACTCGCCAAGAATAAATTCATATTTGAGTGAAGGCAACAGTAGCATATGCATAACGTAGATCCTGCCATGTAAATTGCACAGTAGCTCTCAGCTTTTCCAACAACCCAGCTCTTCGGGGGTTGGGGTGAAAGTCTGCAGCATTTCTTCTCTCTAAAGAACACTTTATTTGTGTCTCTCCACTCTCCACTCAATGTGTATTTTATCTATTGACTTTTTGCCAGCCCTGTGCTGATGACTCTAGTCTATCAGTGGGTGCAGCTAATACACTTGGATATAGACAGGAAAAAAGGGGAGTGGGCTGACAGATTCCCCCCCCCCACCCCAACCCCATTACCAGACCCTCAAGGTCGAGACAGAGTAGTATCTCCCCACTTAATGAGCAATGCATATTTCTGCTCTCAAGTAAGACACATAATTCCCAGACTAGCTGAATATGGATTAAGACCCTGTTCTTTTAGGAAAGGAGTGGTGTTGCGCAACAAACTGACAGGATTCCAATGCATGTGTGTGTGCGTGTGTGCGCGCGCGTGTGTGTGTGTGTGCGTGCGCGCGTGTGTGTGTGTGTGTGTGTGTGTGTGTGTGTGTGTGTGTAAAGCTGAACAGCTTGTCCCCTCAGTGTTTACATGTGTTTCAGCTGTTCTGCTTTATTTGCATTTATATTTCTGTGTACCATTAGTCAGTGATATTGGCAGGATATTTAACATGCCACTGAATATTTGCACTGAAGTGGGAGGGAGAGTGAAACGGGGAAAGAGCGTTCGTGAGAGTTCCAGACTATCTGCATTACTGATGCGGGAAGACTGTTGGAGCTCCTCAGAGGACTCCTGGGAAGTGAAGTTTCGGTAACCTTTTATGAGCATAATCACAAATCACAGTTTCTTTTTTTTTTTAAATCTTCGCCCAGGCCAATCAGCAGAGTGGCTACGTGTCTCAGTCTAATAGGCTTGTGTATGCTGTAATGATTCTCATCAAATGGAATCTCATATTGTGTTTGATATAAAGTCAGGTTCCATTAGGCAGTCAGATTTGCCTGTGGATATTACCAGAATTATTGTCTGGAGCAGGGTTTGGGGGGGGGGGCAGGGATGGAGTGCTGCAGATTGTGTCTGTCTGGGTCCTCTGTTGCTAAAGGGACAGAACCAAGTTGGGGAGAGAGGGGGGTCCATTTCTTTCCCCATTCCCTCCCAGCCAGGTAGTCCTTCATTGTGATGAGGCTCTGCACAAGTCACCCCCCCCCCCCCACCCCCAGCCCCCCGACTCCCCCTCTTTTGTAATTACAAACTAATTAGCACCTGCCCAGAAGAGATATGGATATGACTATAATCTGTCTCCAGAAATGACAAAGTAAAGGGTTTGTTTCAGATTTAAATGTCAAGCTGTCTCACCTCGTCTTGAGAAAGTACACACTGTTCGGTCGCCCGCAGGTGGAGTTTTCTTCAGGGTCCTGCAGTGGGGAGGGGAGCGGGGGAAACACACAGGAATGCTGTATTAAGCAGATGAAAAGAGGGAAAAGTCCTTGGAGTTTCATGAATGTGTGGAGAGATAGGCAGGGTGTTGGGAACTGCAGTAAACTGATTGTTGTTCATTTAAATATTTATTTATGTTTTCTGCAAGAGATTAATAGAGCCAGTTAGACTAATTTAGCTCCTTCAAACACACATACTTCATAATGTAACCCGCACAGGGATATGAGAAGGGAGGGATTGTGTACGGACGGTTTTCTGAGTTTATCACAGATTAATGTGCTCAGACCGGTCTGCATTATTACATTCCTGTTAATTGTTACCTGCTCTGCCCACAGTTTATCTGCACCTGCCCCTATATTACTTAATTAATGAGTTGTGCCTGGGGTGGGACTCTGCTGATGCCAAAGTGCTGAGATAAGTGATAGCCAATTAGGGGGCCAGGCTCTGTGGCAGAATGTGCAGTCTGTGCGCGTGCATGTGCGCGTGTGTTTGTGTGAGTGCGTGTGTGTGCGTGCGTGTGCGTGTGTGTGTTTATGAGAAAATGGGGCATGGGGTTGGGTAGTGCTTAGAGTAGGGATGAGTAGAAGAGAAAGGTGGGTGAACAGGTGGCAGAGAAAAGATGAGTATTGTAAGAGAGGAGGCATATGGCACTTGATCAGGTATTCCTTGTGACGGGACCTGTTGGAGTATGACCTGTGCTTGGTGTTGGGGGGACAGGAACAGGTAGCACCCTCTGTTCTGACAGCATGAGGGTCAGGGGTCATAGAAAGACTTGTACTGTGAAGCACAGAGACGGACCTTTAGCTGTCTGGCCAGGCCTCTGTATGATGAGTCGCTAATTTTGGGGCTTTCCCAAGCAATGCATGATCATAACCTATTCAAAAGCCAATCAACCGTTTGCCATATGCTGTCCGAATTGACTTTGATATAAATCCCCCAAGCAGGAAACATTTTTTTAAATAATTTGAATCCCTGTATTTATTTGTTTTTAATTGTTTATGGTACCAGGGGTACGATAAACACAGTTGTGCAGTTGTGTGCTCCCTTGTGAGTAAATGGATGTGAATCACAGGGGGTCCACTCGATTAACATCCAGGTAACCTGTGATGCAAATTGCCTGGAGGAAAGTATTGAGGTGGTCAGATCTTATCTTTGTTTTGCATGCGGTGTCAACTATGGCCATATGTACAGCACTTGCGCAAGGTAGGCCTAATCTTGGTGCATACATTCACTCTCATTGTAAGGGCTAGATTAACGTTAGACTGAATATTTAGCACTGGGTGGGCCATGTTATTGGCTGTGATTGAATACAGCTGCAGCACACCCACTGCTAAATATTCAGCCTAACCCAGCCCATTTTCCACCTGCCCTGCACACTGTGAGCTGTGTGCTTGTTGCCTATAGTCACAAAAATAACAAAATTTAGTAGCCACGCCCAGTGCCCCGTGTGTTGCGCCATCGTGTCCGCTGGAAAATAGAGCCCAAGGTGTTACTTTGAGGGGAGATTCCAGGTGATATGATCTTTTGTTGTATCTTTCAGTTTTTTAAGGGTTTTTGAACCAGAATACATTTTTGACCAGCTGTGTACTGTTTATTTTGACTTCTTTTACTCGTGTCGACTAATTTGAAATTTCCCCAGCACCCTGGGTTCCATCTCAGTGGTCTGCGACAGGTTTGACAGAAGCGGGAATAATGGCGGGCGCGAAAGCTTTGTGACTCAGGGAGGACTCATTAAGCTGGCGTGACATTAAACGGTGTGGTCTGCGCACGCTCCGCTCCGGGACTTCCTCGTCACACAGGCCCGCTAGGTGACTTTCAAAGAGAGGAGACAAAGAATGGGAAACAAGGCAACATTCTGCATGTTGGATGTTGAAATACATCATCAGGGTGGCTCTGAATCTGGCTCTCACCTCTGACTGGCCCCAGTTGATCTCCATGGTCACCGCTCTAGCAATTATTACAAAAGTCAGGGCGTGGCAGAATGTCCCTGACAGTCAACGCTGTGATGTTTGCCCCCGTTTGACTTTGATTCCTATCAATCAGGGGCCTAGCCAGGAGTGAATTCTGTCCTTTCTGGTTTGATGATATGCTATTCAAGCTCCTTTCTGCATATATAAATGCATTATTCAGGATTAGTTAGAAAATTTATTGACTATTCATTTATTTTATGTATTTCATAAATTACCTAAACATTGTCATTATCGTCATATAATGACTCGCCCCCACTCTGGCCGCCAGTTGCCACTCCCTCAAGGCACCAGCCATACCCAAATCTGGCAGGACTGGGGGCGCAAACCCCCAATCCTCTGTGTGCAACTGCACTGACTGGAAGTCTGTGCTTTTACTGCTGCACATCTTGTCGGATGTTTTTTGGCCTGGGTGACAAGAAAATGTGTCCATTTTGAAAGGTTATACTTTTAAAAATTCTAATACATATGCCTGGAAAGAAAATGCGATTAATTCCTGTCTCCAAATAGGTGCAAATGAAAGATAATGCAGATTTTCTAAAAGTATTGAATGTCTCTCTTTCCTGTGAACAATGCTTGGTTTGACCTCTGACCTTTTGATTACCTAACACTGCTCCAGCTTTTTTGATGCAGAAGGAATATCGGAAGGAGCGCTTCCTATGGTCATCATCACACTTCAGCATACATGAGTGCTCATGTTAAAGACTTTTCAAGGTGTCCTTCCTTACAATTGCAAACTTTGACGTGTCTATGGGAAAATAGATTCTGAAGGTGACTTCACTGTTTCCTGTACACACCCGTTGCCCTGTCTGCCAGCATCGCTTGTTCATTTTAGGGGAATATCAACAGACTCCCTGTTGATCAGAGGGACCGGGTGCTACGGATTCTCCGCCTATTGACACGGGACATATGGGATTATTTCTGAGGCACTACTAAAAATGTATGAAGCATCAAATCTACATGAGCTGTAATTATGTTGCACGCTGCAGCAAATCAAACGGACAGTGTCAAAAGGCACAACAGAGGGAGATGGACAGAGAGAGCGAGAGAGCGAGAGAGAGAGAGAGAGCTAGAGCTGGAGGAAGCAACATTGTCATTTAGAGCAGAGGTGACTGTTTCTATGGCAACAAGAGTACCCTGCACGGCACGTTGCTAAAAGATGGAGCCGAGGAAGAGGAGCCAGGGTGGTCCTGTTGAATTTCTCAAAAGTTACATTTTTTTTTTTTCAGAAAGTTCAAATCTAATAAGTCGAATAAAGCTGCAGGTAATTAACTCACATGTGCAAAGAGAAGTGTATCCCAGCCATTGTGTAAACACTTTAGCACAGATAAATGTGAGAGAGATCCTTTAGGATTAGTGGGTCTTCTTTCCTCATCTGTCTGGTAGAGAAATAAAGAGACAACATGACCACGCCATTTTCACTAGTTATATTGTTTTCACATCCTTGCGAGAAATAGAGAGTGGGGGATGCGGAGCTAGAGCAAAGGAGGGAGCGGACCCACCCGTATTGGCACAATTCAGACCGGAGAAACCGTATGTATGTCTTTAATACATACAACATGCATGCTGCCTCTCCCCCATCCCAGAGAGAGAGGGAGAGGGGGAAAGAAAGGGCAGGGAGGGAGAAAGAGAGAGAGAGAGGGGGGGGAGAGGGAGGGAGATGGAGGGAGAGAGGGTGGAAGAGAGAGGGAGAGAGAGAGGGAGGGAGAGGGAGGGAGGGAGTGAGGGAGAGAGGGTGGGAGAGAGAACGAGAGAGAGAGGGGGGGGAGGGTTAAAGAGAGGGTGGGAGAGAGAGAGAAAGAGGGAGAGAGAGAGAGAGAGGGGGGGAGGGAGAGAGATGGAGGGAGAGAGGGTGGAAGAGAGAGGGAGAGAGATGGAGGGAGAGAGGGTGGAAGAGAGGGAGAGAGAGGGAGGGAGTGAGGGTTGGAGGGAGAGAGGGTGGGAGAGAGAAAGAGAGAGAGAGGGGGAGGGAGGGTTAAAGAGAGAGAGAGGGTGGGAGAGAGAGGGGGGAAGAGGGGGAGGGTGGGAGAGAGAGAGGGATGGAGAGAGGGTAGGAGAGAGAGGGAGTGATAGAGGGTGGGAGAGAGAAAGACAGTGAGAGAGAGGGGAGGGACGGATAAAGAGAGAGTGCTAGAGGAGAGTCAAGGAGAACTAGAGGGAAAGTGAAGGGGACTTAAGAAAGAGATAGCAGGAGAGAAGCTAGAGGGAGAAGAAGAGATGGAAAGGCGGATAGGAAAGGGGAGCTAGAGGGGTAGAAAGATAGCGGCACAAGAGGGACAGGGAAATAGGGCTAAGTGTGAGTGAGAAAAACTAAGCTGGGAGAGAGATTGGAGTAAATGCTGCAAAATGCTGGTTCAGGGTGTGATATGAATGGCCCTGGTTCAGGGTGTGATATGAATGGCTCTGGTTCAGGGTGTGATATGAATGGCCCTGGTTTAGGGTGTGATATGAATGGCTCTGGTTCAGGGTGTGATATGAATGGCCCTGGTTCAGTATGTGATATGAATGGCTCTGGTTCAGGGTGTGATATGAATGGTTCTGGTTCAGGGCGTGATATGAATGGTTCTGGTTCAGGGCGTGATATGAATGGCTCTGGTTCAGGGTGTGATATGAATGGCCCTGGTTCAGGGTGTGATATGAATGGCTCTGGTTCAGGGTGTGATATGACAGGCTCTGGTTCAGGGTGTGACATGAATGGCTCAGGGAGGGACCGCATGGCGCATTGCTGACTCCGGTGGGCTGACTCCACCCTGTAATGCCTGGACAGGCCAGATTTGCCCTCTGTTGGGTTCATTATCTTCAGCCATTCTGGGGTGAAGTCACTCTCATACATGACATTACCAGGACCCAGTGATTTGCCACCTGTAGGAATGCAATACATATAAAAGACGTCACCACGATGTAGGCTACAAATATGGTGTTTTAGTATTTGTAGTTGGCTTCCTGGAGCACTCACTAACCTGTTTGTTGTCATTGGTGTAACAGAAGGTTTGTGTGGGCCGTAGTTAGTGAGAGAGAACGGTTAATGTATTACCACTACGAGACACAGGAGATTCAATACCAGGGAATTGGTGTTCAAACAAAGGACACATAAATTATTGCACATGCTCACACACACACACATGCTCTCACACACGCATACACACACATGCTCTCACACATGCATACACACACACACACACACACACACACATGCTCTCACACACGCATACACACACACACACACACACATGCTGCTACAGAGCCGGGTTGAAGCAGGTGATGTAAAGAAGGAGGGAAAGAGGAAGGGGGAAAGGGGAAGTTATAAGTATCAAAAGAAATAAACCTGAGCAAGTCTCTCTCATTCTGCACCGTCACCTGAAGATCTTCTCTACAGACTGTAGGGTGTAGGGTGGCGAGGTGACGGGCCGTACCCAGCATAGACACATAAAATAATAGTTTAAATCCTGTGCAGTGCCTCTGCTTAGTACGAGTATGACTCAAAGGTGTGTAAATAATGCTGGTTAGCCACCATGCTCTGGTGATCGCTCTTTATAAATAGCTCCTCAATTAAGTTACATTTCCAGGCAGCCGGGCGGGCAGGCGGGCGGGCAGACAGGAGCTGTGCCACGCACTCCACCGACGTGCCGCCGCTGAGTTAAGTGATTGCCAATTAGTAGGCCGGGCTGTTGTTGTTGATGTTGCTGTTGTTGATGATGTTGTGCGCACACTGATCAGCCAGGGAGGTGTCCGGCAGCAGCCTCTGTCTTTTTCAGGGTCAGCTTGTGTGTGTGCTTGTGTGCGTGCATGTGTGTGAGGTTGTGTGTGTGTGTGTGTGTGTTTGTGTGTGTGTGTGTGCGTGTATGTGTGCGTGAATGTGTGCTATATTTTCACAAGTGCTCAAGGTCATCCTGTACAAAGGTGACACTTCTCAGAAATGCGGTTCAGATAAGATTCTCATCACAGCGATCAGTCACTATGCATCTGTCTGGCTCTATCCTGCACATATTTGTTATACTAACATACTGTATATAAATGAGCATGAGTTATAGGAAGTGACTCGACAAAGTCAAGGTTATGGAGCTCTGTGTCTGAGTTCTAGGGGTTAAACAACTTAGAGCAGTAACCTTGTTGCAGAGCCTATCATCCGTTTGATATTTTCGTGTCACTGTCATAGTGTGAAGAATATGCGGCTCTGATTGGCTGATGAGACATTGTATCTACAGCCAGGCTGACAACCGCGTGTGCATCAGTGCTCTCAAGTGGCTGTCTCGCCGAATGCTTTAGCACGTAACTTTGCAAATAAAGAAAATTCAGTTACAAGACAGCTATTTTACCATCTCTCATCCCTTTTTTCAGAGGTCGATCTGTTGATCTTAAATCCTTCTAGATGTTTGGCCTTTTGTCATCCAAATTTTTCGGAAAACAAAACTGCACAAACATATGTGAGGTGGGGGAGGTTAGAGCAGGTGAGGCAGGGAGAGAGGTTACTTCAGACGAAGGGAGGAACGAAAACGGAGCAGGCAGCGCTTAGTCAGAGAGGGTTTATGTAAGAGTTTGCATCCATTTACATGAGGAGCCAGTCAAACTCCTGCTCCTGCTCGCGGATCCATCTCGTGTCACCCCCCCACCCCCCCCCTCCCCCAATCTCCAAGGGAACATTGGCAGACCCGGCATTTGTGCTGCCATCTCAGCGTCTGGCGACAGAGCAGATGTGTGTCCAGGAGAGCGTGACTGGAGCGGCTCAGGTGTGCTACACGGAGGCCTGTAACAAAACAAGAACACCTCCTCCCCTTCACCTCTCACACCTCCTCCACCTTTCCAACGTGTTTGCTTTCGGAAGCTCTAATGCCTGTGTCCCAGAGGAGGGAGGTCTCAGTGCCCCGTTTTCTGTAGAATATGGAGCATGGACGGACAGACGATGATATCACTTACTACATGTTTCAAGGTCACCTAAGGTTTTTTTTTGAAAGAGACATTTTTTTTAACAGAACAAAGCACAGTCATACTTTTTTGTGTGTGGAGTATGTAAAACCTTTGCTCAATCTTAATGATAAGTAAAAGTAAAAATCATTTTTATTACTCCTTCCTTCAAAAGAGTCTCAGCGCCATTTTGGTTTTCTCTTTCTTACCATGCCACCCCAGCAAAAGGTGCATTAGTTATGTTTTTTTGGCTGAGTGTTTAAAGATGAGTAGCAGTGATCATCTGTCGCCCTGTGGAGCTGATGGGATTGCAGGTAGACCACTGGCACTGTGCTTCATTAAACATGTGCTTAACCCTTGGCCCCTCCCCTGCAGAGACCCTGGGCCAGCCACACCAGATGGCCACTAATTGGGAGGCAGACAGGCTGATCTACCTGGGGGGCTATGGGAGGTGGCTGGATGTCCAAGGATACCTCTGTGTGTGTGGATGTGGGTGTGGGTGTGTGTGTGTGTGTTTGTGTGCGTGAATGTGTGTATGTGTTTGTGTGTGTTTGAGTATGTGTGTGCGTGTGTTTGCACGTGTGTGTGTGTGTGCGTGTGTGCGAGCATGCACCATTGCATGTGTGTGGAAATGTGTGAGTTTAAAATTTGTTTTGGTAGGAGTCGCGATGCTGGACCTGAGCTGGTGTTCAGTGCTCTTGTGTTACAGGAAGCATGCTTTATGCCTTCCAAGGCAGGGATTAAAATGAAGCTACAAAACCTTTCATGTGTTTTCCTCGTCAGGACAGCGGTGCATTGCCCACCTTAGCCTAGAAGCTCAGAGGCACCCCGACAGAGTCCATGGAGAAACGGGCCTATCAACTGAAAGTGTTGCTTTATTTTAGATTTTACACTTTTCTCTCAGCAAACCAGAGCAGCCTGCAAAGACGTGCCATAAAAACCATCCTCACAAACATGTAATGAAAAGAGAAAGGGTAAAAACAGAAGGCAACAATGTTTGGAAAAAGTTAAAAGCATTCAAACAGCTGTCAAAATAGTTTCCACATCGGAGCAAGGATTAGCGTGTGAAAGGACCAAGAAACAGTTCGTGAAAGTTTCATTTTAGCAGAAATGTGACTTGTTCGTGCCAAGAGCTCAAGCGTGCAAGCTTAGATCCGGCATGCTGAGCTGCTGTTGGGCCTGTTTACTATGGAAAATTGGTCGGCAGAGAAGTAATTTAACTTTTGTAAGTGCTGTTGGAACGACAGCCCCCCTTGTTGGCTCCCCAGTGTCACAGATGGATCCGAGGTCTGGTTACTCCCCACAATGTAGAACATTGGCAGGGCAGAGCTGTGTCGTACCCAGTAAGAAAGGACCACTGGACTGGCAGAAAAGCTGTCCTTCAGTGTGCCTGATGAAAAAAACGCTGTGGCCTCCACGGAGGTCTACCCCTCTGGCACCTGCCAGCCTAGATCAGCGCTGCTCATCTTAATTGAATTTATGAAGACTGTATTTATGAAGTAACTGTTAGCGCAGCTTTCATTGGGATCTCCCTGGCATAGCATGTGGGGCATGTATTAGCCCAGGCTTTACCCTCTCTGCCTTCCTATCCACGTCATTACCCCTTTTTGCACCTCCTTTTGGGGTTCCTGAGCCCTCAGTCTGTGTGTCTTTGACAAGAAACACAGACTTTAAATGGCGCTTTAAACTCATAAACTTTTCATTACATCTTCAGGGAAACTTAGATTGAAAAGGTCACAAACAGTGGACACTCAAGGTACCTCACCTCGTTTTTTTTTTTTAAGATGCCAGTGAAATAATTGACAAAAAGAGTGTAATTTAGATGTCATCTGCAAATTTGATGGAAAAGGCCTTGACTAATTTGAATAGTCTGCCTTAAAATGTTTATTCCGAGGGACAGGCAACAAACGGCACCTTGATGTGGGCTTGTCCTATCCATCAACGCAGACCCTGCACATTTGTGTCAGAGAGCTTTTATAGTGCCTTGACAAAAAGAGTAAATGTGTAGCTGGCCTGAGCATACAGAGAGAATAAGGGGGGCATATATCACCCTGTTGCTTTGGGCAGGGGGGGTTGCGGAAGGACACCATCAATCCTGCCATTTCCTATGAAACGCCGTCCACCGCCGGAGGGACAGTCTCCTTTCAGAGCCGAAGCTATTTTCAGCTCCGTGCGCCCCCCCCCCCCCCCCCCCCCCCCCCACTCCACACTCAGCCCCCACCACCCCCCAGTCCCTGCTCTCGCCCTCTGTCTCTCAGAATCGTAGCCTGTGGCCCAGCTTTCCCTGAAAATACTGAGGAGCACAGGGGCCCGTTGTGAAAATGGGACAGTGAAAAAGCACAAAACGCAAAGGTGTCACCCTGGCCAGGGAAATAAAATGCGCACAGACATAAGTGGCATTTGAAGCACCGTTTTCTGCCCGTAACTGTTTATTTAGCTGGGGCTCATGGAAAATTTACATTACAGAATGCTCAATGAGACGACCACGGTGTGGTGGTCATAGATGGAAACAGAACGCATGATGTAGACCGGCTCCTCCAACATGAGACTGGATTCGCATTTATTAACATGTCATTTCAATACGGTCGTCATCCTCAAAATGCTGTGCGCCTTGCAGTCATCTGGCTAATAAGGGCTAATTGCGCTTCAGTCTCTGTTTCAAGGCCGCCGTCATTGTGTGAGCACTGCAGTAGACACCTGACCATCACCGACTCTCACAGCCCGAGTGATTGGCCCTCACCAGGATAACTCAGACTGCAGAACGACTAGAGTGTCCGCCACCGCGTGGAGCAATCTACACCATCTCCTCCGCTTTCAGGGCATGACCAATGCTGCCTCACAGTGTGGAAAAAAAGAGAACAAATCCTGGCCGTTTCACGCCGCCCGTGCCCTTGAGAACGCGTGTCCTCGTCCGAGAGAGAATAATAACAAGGCAGGTCCCAGAGAGGGCCTCGCGCAACAATGTGGGGTCCTGGCGGTAGCATGCCGGACCTGCGCCAATGTGACTGCTCGCCCACTGCTGTGCCGGAGATAACGGGGCAGGTCTGTCCGTTCGCCTGTGATGTCAAGAGGTGGGACAGAGAGTGTAGTGTGTGTGTGTGTGGGGGGGTGTTTGTGTGTGAAGACACTTCAGCTCTCTTCATTTTCGCCCACTTTCATGATTCAAACATTGTCTCTTATTTCTGGAGTGAAAGAAGAAAAATGTACATTTTTGATTTGCTCACTGGCAGTAGAAATCTAGTTCTTGCCACGTAATATACAGTACGTGTGCCTGCTATGGCACGGTGCTTTGCAGAACTGTGACCAGGAGGTTGTTTGCTTGAAACCTGGATTTCACAAAGTATTTCACTTCTTTGCGCATGGAGTACATGTCCCAGGACGTAACTGGAAAGAGCATTTTTATTGCACACAAACAGAGCACAGGGTTTCCTGCAGGAAAATAGTTTGAGTGACAAATAGTGGCAGTGATTCTAGATCTGTTCCTCGCCGCACTTGTTTCTAGTTCTCTGTAACATTAGTCGCAATGTTGTCTTTTTAACTGCCAGATGTCGCTGTTGAGATTTCATTGAGCATTAAATCACATTTGAGCATTAACTTGTATTAATTGAGCATTAAATTATAATCAAATATATGTTTTTCCTGACGTGTGGTCTCGGCGGCAGAAGAATTAAGGCCGCGGGAAACCCCGCAGTAGTAAAATATGAAACTGTAATCTTTGCAAGTCACTATAGATAAGGGCATTGCATAATGTAATTATGCTGAACATTTCTGCCTTACTCCACCTGGGATCTGGCTCTGCTAGGCTGCCACTCTGCTGGACTAACTTCAGCGAAGTGGCCCGCCAAAGAGCCTCCTTACTTACCTTAGAGAGCCGCCATACTTACCTTAGACATGCAAACTTATTTACTTTGGGCACTCAGTGGAGAGGGCCAGCCAATATCACCATCATTCATTACCCTGCAATTCCCTGTGAATTCTACATGAGGGCTGGAATACTGCTGCCAAAATATTATCTGATCCATCTCAAATACCCCTTTCTTCATGAAGAATGCAGTTATTACAGTGTCACAAATATTATGGGGTTTTGAATTGTAGTTCAGTAGCAGGTTCAGTTGAGCATGGCTTTTGTGCCTTATGCATCTATATTTAATGTTAGAGCATGATGTTAGACCTGCTGTATTCAAGAGTAATTCTCCAGGAATATAAATCCATTGTATTCAGAGTGGGACCAACCTGTCTAGCAGTCACTGTGAGCGATGTGTATTTTGTTTGTATTGTTGATTCTATTTTTAGGATGTTTTATATCCCGAGCCATGGCGATGGCTCTGTGGTTCTAATATTTAATCTTGGATCCTCTTTCATGAGTATTTGCACTACATTGATGCCACTGGAGGCTCTCCCAGATTCCTTTAATAGAAAAGGTATTTCCACTTCTTCTACAGTGTAGCGTGTCCAATCGAAAGCTATTGCATGAGGTTTGACAGATAGGAGGCTTACTGTGAATCTGGGATGCGAGACGCGGGCGAGACGCGGGCGAGCCCAGCGGTGGGATATGGAGTGTGTTCCTCGGGCGGCGCGTCTCGCTCTCTTTCCACTCTGTCTCTGGGACCAACTCAGATAGAGGCTCCACAATGTTATCATCCCTACTCCCTGTGTGATCGCCACCTGCCCCCCTCTCACCGCTGGCATTGAGACTCGACTCTGTGAATAACCATTTCTACTTTGCTGACTTCCCCAGCCCCCATACCCCTCCCCCTTCCCCCTCCCCCTCCCCCTCTCTCACTCACATACTTGCACTCACTCTTTTTCTCTATTTTTCTCTCATTCCGGCTGTCTATCTCCCGTTCTCTCACTCTCTCAACCCCCCATGCCCCTAGTTTCTCGTGTTTTGTCTTTGTAAACCAAAGAAAATTCTTAATCCCTCACTTTTCCCCCGTGTGTTTGCTGTTTCCCTTTTCCCTCTCATTCATTCCAATTCAGTTTAAATTCTAAATGTTGCATTGGCATGAGATGCAAACCAAAAAATATTGCTGCATATTTCTGGCAAGGCAAGATAATACAATGGTGCTAACATAAAATGTACATCTAGGTTTATTCAGTCAAGGGATATGAAGAGTAGTAAGTTCCAAGGTTTAGCTCTCTCGCTCAGTTAGCTCTTCAAGTTGACTTTGCCACGAATGTTCTGTGCTGCTGTTAGTTTCAGGTTCTTTCTGGTGGCTCCACTGTTAGGACTAATAGCTGGTGTGTGGTGCACAGCTCTGTCATAAATGCCTTCTTTAGCAGAATAAACTCCATCTGCCTTCATGAAAGCTGCACAAACCAGTCAAGTAAAAAAATTTAAATAACCCTAGGCAGTTTTATTAACCCCGGTAGGATTATTTCCTTCCATTTGGCTCTTTTTACTTACTTGCTTATGTATTTTTATGTTTATTTATTTATATGTGTCAGCGTTGATTTTATGAAGATTGCAGCAGTACTTAAGACGTGAGGGAGAAATGTGCTAGTCTTTTAGCTATGTTTCTCACAAGGTACTGCCAGTTGTTAAGGTTTAGTGAGGCAAGATACGGTTTAGTGAGGCGAGTTAAGGTTTAGAGTGGGGAGTTAAGGTTTAGTGAGGCGAGTTAAGGTTTAGAGTGGGGAGTTAAGGTTTAGTGAGGCGAGTTAAGGTTCAGTGTGGGGTGTTAAAGTGTAGTGTGGGGTGTGAAGGTGGTCTGAGGTCAATTAAGTCATTGATGATTTTAGGGGGCCAATGGCACAGCCTGGCTCTAATCCTGCCTGTGTCTCTGCAAGTCATACAACTCTGCTACAAAGCCCCCTGAAGAGCTAATACCTGCTACTTGTACTGTATACTGGATCAGATATGAGCTTTAACGCAGAACAGAATTCAGATTTTTTTGATGTATGGACGCACCGTGCATGTGTGCGTGTGTGCGTGCGTGTGTCTCTGTGTGCACACATGAGGAACGCGTCTCCAGTTTCCTAAATGTCAGCAATCTTATTTTGAAGCAATGCCTGTCCTGGGTGTTTTCAAGTCTGTTAATGCGACTATTGTGTTCAGACATTGTAACATAAGAAAATACGTATGTGCTTGTTTGTTTTATTGCAGGAGAGTGACATTGAGTACTATGATTCCAAGGCAGACTCTGACTCTGTAAGTATTGCTTATGTGTGTGTTTAGGCTGATTTGTCCATCCCATCCCCTTGTAACTGAATGCAGAAGCCGGTCCTCCACGTGCCCCTCTGAACTGGTGAAAATGTACAGCATCACTTTGACTGTAACCAACCCTTTGGGGGTTGCTTACAGCGCATGTGCAAAGCGGCTCCACTGCTGCACTCCATCTTGGCTTTTCCACACTAACATTCTGTGCCTTCGTTTCAATACAATGAAACTATGCAGCAGCGCAGATCAAGTTCTCCACTTGTCTTAGAACTTCTTCACTGCTGGGCCCTGGCGGCTGATAATGCCTAGGCCCAATGCACTGTGTACTAAGCAGTGGCCGGCTTGTTCGATCTCATTTCAGCTGCATGTTCATTGTCCATGACATGGTTTGTTCTTTTGTTGGCATACGTTTGCCATTCCATCTGCGGGGAATGTTGTGAAATGTTCCGTGTCATTTTGTTGTCATATCCTTGAGGATCTGTCAAGCATGCTGACGAACCCACCCCGCCCCCCCCCCCTCTTCCACTTCCCATCCACCCCGCTACCCACCTCCCCTTATTTTTTTCTTCTCAATGTCACAAGAACAGCGCATGTCAAAGAACTGATTTATTGGCTGCTTGGGGAAATGTGAAATTCCCAAAGTACCAAAAGCACAAAGGTAGGAATGAAGGTGTGAATGGAAAAGAGAAGGAAGGAGTAGAGGGGGGGGGGGTGCGGCAAAAGCATAAATCAAAAGCCAGGTAGTCGGATGTGATTAATGGCAAATAGTTAAGGACCTGTCAAGACCTCTAATTGGAAGAGATCAGTCATCGTTAACACGGCGGCCATGGAGGCCCGGGCTCCCGCTCACCTCTGCGACCCGCAGTTCATCCCGACTGACCGTGGGAGCGTCACTCCCCTTCACCCCTCCGGCCCCTGCCATTGGTCGCTTAACGGCTTAGCGGGTAGCTTGCAGTAATAGGGATGGAGGAATACATCGAATGGATTCAAGCTTTGCCTTGATTATGTGAAGTGCTGTGAACCTTCAATCCTGAGAAAGAGAAAGCGACGGAACGGAGGCTCTGTTTGCACCTGTGGTTCATCGGTGGAGTTGATTGACAGGAATCTACTCGTTATGAAAACAGGCAGAGAGACTTGGAGAGAGTAAATATTAGCAGTCATATTGACATTCGCCTCATTTAAATGGACCCCTGTCTTCGCGTTTGTACACAGATTTGTGGAATATCCTCACGACCCTCTCCTCCTCCCAGCAGCCAAGTGCTTGTTTTACTCACCAGCCCCAAGCCTTCTTCAAGCTCCGAGTGCCCGCCCTGGTGACCTGTCCTTTGTGGTTTGATCATTTGATGAAGCCGTGATGGTGATATGCTCAGATGGTTATTTGTCAACGAGGCAGGGGAATTAATGCAACTTCTGACAAATGCACCTGGGGCAATTCTTCCGCTTCTCCTCTCTTCTGTAGCTATGTTGAAAATTACCCATAGGGCATCATTTTCCACTTTCCCAAAGACAGAATCGCCCTAGGGACGCTTGTACCTTTAACACACTCAGACTCTCGCACAGTTGCTGCTTTGTTGTGCAGGCCACAGGACACGCGCACAACCTCGGCATTTGTTCACATTGAGCTGTCAGATGTTTAATTTTGGCTCGTTTGGTTGCATGCTTGATTGATTTTCACAGAGAACCCAACACCGGTGGTTCTGGCTTTGCCTGTGGCGTTTGGAGCAAGATGGACTCCAGACCCTGGTTTCCAGAAACCTCATGGCACAGCCATGATTGGCCTGAGACAGCCTCTCTCTTTTACTCTCTATCTCTTGGTCCAAGTAAAGACTTGTTATCCGTCACATCCACAGTGATGGCACGGTGCCCTCTTCCTTGCCTTAATGACGTGCCTGTGGAATGAGAATTATTCTCACAACCCAGAAGAATCAGACACTGGACCGCACTTTGTATCATGCAGGCTTTCTGCTGTGAGAGGTGCATTAGCTCAGATGGGGGTATTTAGGGAGGATTTAGAGAGAACGGGCAATCTTCCCTAGAAGATGTATTAGGCTGGGAGCAAAGCTGCAGACGGGTGTTGGAGGTGTATTAGTGTAGGAGGTAGAGAGGGAGAAGCTCTGTGCTTTTGAGTCTGTAGCAGTAAAACCCGCCTACTTTGCCATCTTGTAGAAGGACGGTGATGAAACACAAGTAGAGAATGCCTTACTTTTGGTACAGCTTTGTGCTGCAGAGGTGTGGTAGTCAGTGAGTGAGAGTAGCATTGCACTGTAGAATGCCTAATGGCCCAAGTGTGGAGGGAGCAGGTGAGCAGGCAGTGTTTTAGACGAGTGTAGTGCTCTGGGGGGATGGAAGGTGTGAGGTGTAAGTTGGTGCAGGGAGGCCTGCTCTGTGGCCGGCCTAAATGCCATAATGGTGGGTGGGGGCAGCCGGCAGAGGACAAGTTTTCCACCATTTTGAGTGAGGGAAGAAAAGGCAGAAGGGAAAGAGAGAAACCATTTGTTCTGAGAGGAGAGAGTGAGGAACAGTAACCCAAAAAAATGGGGACAACTACTGTCTGCTGGGGGGGAAAAATCTACTTTTCTGACTGAGGTTAAAAAATAAATATATATATAAAAACGAGTCAATTTATTTTTTAATGGAAAGAATGAAAGACTGTGGCTGCCTCAGATTCTTTACTTTTTCTGATCTGTCCTCCTCCGCCCTCCCTCTACCCCACACTCTCTGTTTCTCTGACTCAACCTGCCTGCAGATCATGTGGATTATTCAGTCCATTGATGTGGATCAGTGCTGGAATGCTCCTGAATGCTGACAGGGGGCTCTGGCTGCCAAGGCCACAGAGTGGATATCACATATTTATTTTTAAAAAAGAAAACTGATGTGGAGGGGGGAGGGGGGGGGGGGGGGTTCTGTGGCAATGGGTGGGTGGGGAGGGCTCATTAGTTGGAGGGAAGTTGCCGTGACGATCTGAGCAGTCATGGAAGAAGCATGCCACTCTCTTTGATCAACAGCACAAGTAACAGAGATTTGAATGTAGATTCACTTCTACCGAGGAGCTGAAGAGGAGTATTTTGATAAAGTTTATTTTTCTCTCTGGAGAGGAAGGTGTGAGTGCAGGTCCAGAGGTGGTTGAAGAGTGTAGGGAGGAAAATGACAGTGAAGGTTTGAAGAAAGAGAAGAAAGTGGAAGACACTTTCATGAGGATTTTAACCAAAACTGAAGGTGCTTTATAGTGAGGTAGAATTTAACCATCAACACATTTTTTATTTTTTTTAATTTTATTTATTCGCACAGTAAAAAGCAAAACAATAAAATATATATACAGCAATGACAACTGTACCATACAAAAGATACTGTGCAGGGAGATGCGTGTGTCTTTCTGATGTGCCTGTGTCTGCTTGTCCATCTCTAGATGCGTCTATATGCATCCTTTGTGGATTAGTCAAAGAACGTCACTGCTTGCTTATTTTTGTTTATTCATGCCGTTCGGTGTTATATTCGGTGTGCGCCTTTATATTGTCATTACAGTGTAAACGTGGCTGTATGTGGGGTGCACAATCAAGCACAGTATATTATTACAGTGTAAACGTGGCTGTATGTGGGGTGCACAATCAAGCACAGTATATTATTACAGTGTAAACGTGGCTGTATGTGGGGTGCACAATCAAGCACAGTATATTATTACAGTGTAAACGTGGCTGTATGTGGGGTGCACAGTCAAGCACAGTATATTATTACAGTGTAAACGTGGCTGTATGTGGGGTGCACAATCAAGCACAGTATATTATTACAGTGTAAACGTGGCTGTATGTGGGGTGCACAATCAAGCACAGTATATTATTACAGTGTAAACGTGGCTGTATGTGGGGTGCACAGTCAAGCACAGTATATTATTACAGTGTAAACGTGGCTGTATATGGGGTGCACAATCAAGCACAGTATATTATTACAGTGTAAACGTGGCTGTATGTGGGGTGCACAATCAAGCACAGTATATTATTACAGTGTAAACGTGGCTGTATGCGGGGTGCACAGTCAAGCACAGTATATTATTACAGTGTAAACGTGGCTGTATGTGGGGTGCACAATCAAGCACAGTATACACACACACGCACGCACACACACACGCACGCACACGCACACACAAACACACACGCACACACATGCACACGCACGCACACACATGCACACACACAAACACACACGCACACACATGCACACACACACACGCACACGCACACACATGCACACACACACGCACACACACACACACACACACACACACACACACGCACACACACACACACACACACGCACACACACACATGCTCACTGATAAGAAGCTGCCTTTTTATATCCCCCGGCATTAGGAGTTTTTGTCCTCTTTAAATTGTGTGTTTGAATTTGCAATATGTTTTTGTTGTACCACCTTCCTACACACAAACAAGTACACACGCACACACACAGGCACACGCACACACACGCACACACATGCACAAACACAGGCACACACACACAGGCACACACATGCACACACACGCACACACACATGCACACTCGCACATGCATCTGAATGAGGTTTCTCTCACAGCCCACAGGGAAAGGACTGAACGTGAGCGATGATTATGAGAGCAGGGAAAACAGGCGAAAGAGAAAGGTGGGACTGAAAGAGTCTTCAAAGTGTCATTTTTGGCCTCCTCAACCTTTAATTAAACCTTGAAAACTGGGGAGATAAAATTAACAAATTGGGTAATGAATCGAGCAAAACAGGTGGTAAATGGCTGAAGAAAATTAACCAATCAGTCTTTCCTGTGCAGATTTATTTAGCACCTAATTAGACACTGCCTTGGTTAATTATGATTGGGCTCTTGCAAAAAAAAAAGTATTCTGTGCTAGAATGACAGCGGGGAAAAAAACACAAAAAAGCAAAGAAATAAACAAATAAAAGCAGCCGACTCCAGATTGCTGCCATGTTGGGGTCAACTCCAGGTGCAGTTTAATTCACTTTAATTCTATGTGTGGTTGTAGAAGTTACATGTGCCACATGACTGCAGTTTCTAATTAAAACATTTTTTTTTATTGTGTTACATATAACGCAATGTCCATTTCCAAGCACATTCACTGGATGTAACGTGTACTAGAAAGTTTCTGTACTAAAAAATAAATAAAAATGAATAAAAAAGAAATGCAGAGTGGCGTTGGGTCTATGGCCTGAGTAGTTAGTCTCTGCTGCCTTGGCACCGCTTACTGCCTCTGCTTTTAATGTATTCTAATTGTAATAGAACAGACTGGCATCAGGCCCCATCAGCGCCTCATTAAGAATGAAGAGATTAAGAAGTGCTTGTAGGAATCCAGATGCAAAGTGACAGGGGGTTCAGCATCAACATCGCCCTGCTCTGATATGTAATCAAGCGGCCCTGCACCCCATCCTCGCCCCACCCCCCCACCCCATGTTTTTAGTTTTTTTTTGCGCGATGTAATTGAAGCGGAAGTTCCGACCGACAGCCTCCCTCTCATTCTGCATAGGGGTCCGGAGGTCGGCAGCATCAAAACCCATTATCCAGTGAACTGGAGAGTGTTTGCTATTTTAACTTCCCAGCATGCTTTCCACTCTCTGGCATTAGTAATAGTGGATTAGCCAACCGGGTTTCGCCCGGCCTGCATCCTCCAGCTTTAACTGCTTGCTGTAGCTTTAAACTAATACAGGAGAGTCCTGTCTCTGGGTATTCTGGGGTTACTTAGGGAAATAATAGCTGTGGATCATCCAATGTTGCCCCGGTTAGGTTTTTGCTAACGTTATAGCGGCTGTATTGCCTGCTGTAATGTTACGCTATCAAAAGAGTCCGCCCACTCTTTCCGGGCACAGAGCTTCTGATTGGTACATTTTTCAATACGAAGGCAGGATTATAAAAACAATGCTTCCACGGAGAGGCTGGAGTGGTGTGCAGAGAGGGTGATTGTGGAAGGGAAGGGCTAAGTGTCTGACTATTGACAGGGCACTTGTGAGCGGGCTGATAAGCGTGGAATGAGTGTCAGGGTTTTGGGTGGCTTATTGGGACCTCTCCGTGCGTCTGAATGACACGCGTGCACTCCGCTGGCCTAGCCTGTGGATAGAACAGAGGGGAGTGATCGTAGAGGAGCTTCACAGAGCTCTCAGTACAGGACAGGGCCGATGAGGATTTGAGGCTACGATGATTGGGTTGTGATGAGATTGTGCCGTGATATTACGGGAGGCGGTGATGATTGAGGTAATCACGGATATGAATACACCGCGGTTTCCAGGGTGAAACGGTAACCGTCGCGGGGGTCTGCAGGCTGTTTATCAGCCCGCGTGAGATATCCATGTGTTATTTAGTGTAAACCAGTGACAGTGAAGCAAAGTTGACAACAATCACTGTGCAACCTCTTTTTTTGCGCATCTGTTGCGCACTTTGCGCATACGTTTGCATCTGTTTATGATAATCTTGTCCTCCCTCTCCTCTGTCTTCATGAAACATGGGACACTTCGCTCTCAGCCTTCATATTGACATTCAAGAGGGGCATCCAGCGAACTCACTTTTTTTGTTAATCTCGACAACAGCTTGTAATTGCATTTTAATAGACAATTAAAACTAGGCCATAAATCAATGCACGGCACCGGGAGTATAGATTGAATCAAATTTTTGCTAAAAATATTCGGGCCAATCAGTTCTGCTTTTTACTGGCCCGTCTCTGATGTTTTTTCAAACTCGTGTGTGTATGTGCGTGTGTGCCCAGTGGCTGCATGCATGTGTGTGTGCATGTCTACTTGCATGTATGTCTATATGAAACAATAATATGCTGAAGTATTGCATACTTGTCGTAGAATTGCTTTAAGAATTTTATGTATATAGATAAAGTTATAATGTGTTTACAGCAATTATGTAAAGTAATGTGCTTGCGTGCTGTTTCGGGGGCTATGTGTATATGGCTAATATGCATGCATTTTGTAGGTATTTCTAGACAGCAAAACTTACAAGGAATCTCCTGTTGAAAAGAGGAGACGGTAAAATTGTGTAAAGATACAGTGTATAACCACAGACTTGCAGACGTACATTTTGTACATGTGTGTGTGTGTGTGTGTGTGTGTGTGTGTGTGCGTGAGAGAGAGAATTCTCTGTGGAGGAAAATAAATAAATAAATATACAAACCAAAGGTACTGTTTAGATCTAGATCCTATTTATTTTTAAATTACTGGTCCTAGAAAAGGCAAGGTTTCTCTTCTGTTGATAGCTTATCAAGATTGAATCCAAAATGTCACATTAATGGAGAAAGATTAAATTCAGAATGCCCTTCATCCTCGTTTGACATTTAACATCTTTCAGATTTTAACATGTGGAGCCAAGGCATCTGACAAAAATCACTCTACTCAGAAACGGGCACAACCCACAAGCCTCTTTTCACAACATTGCAGTCAGGGGGAAAGGGGGTAATGACATTTTATTTTAGGGTTTCACTAGATTAGACTACAGTGTGCATGGGTAGGATAGGTACTGTGCTGGCAAGACCAAACACTGATTATGAACTTTTCATAGCTCCAGGGTATTAAATATACATTTTGACAGAGGTTTTCCGGTTTATGTACCAAGGTGATAAACAGAAGAAGCCTCCGGCCACATTACACATTTGTATGTCATTTTACCTGACTTCAATCATATTTTCCCTTCATTTTAAATGCTGAACTATATACACGACATCGTCTCAACAGAATGAGCTGCCACGGGGTTGAGAACCACGTTAACAGAGTGTCGACAGAGAAAAGGCAGGCCGAGCTCTCAGATGAGTCTGATGAGAACATTATTACCCAGAGCGAGGACTCCCGTCCCCCGATTGACAGCGAGCGATAGAAGCTGTGTGACATTTCAAACGAAGCCCAATCGATCAAAAACGAGGCGAAACCAAAACCGTCAGTTTCCTTCAGCCGCTATCTGTTTTCAGGGAACGCTGCCGTACGGAGAACGCGGCGGTATTTGTTTCGGAGCGTTAACACGGCGCTCAAAAGAGAAAGCCTCTGTAGGCCTCTAGAGATGCGAGTGCTCAGTGTGTTTGCTGCTTCTCCCCGGTAGGGTTGTCACGATATCCCATTTTCATATTGTCGATATGCCTTTAACAAATATTGCGACATCTGATATTATCGGATATTGTGAGAACCCGTCTAAATAGCCTGTAGACAAATAATAATAACAAAATAATAAATACAGAGCAAATAATAATAACCAAATATTTAAAAAACAAAGCAAACAGAAACAGAATAGGATAGTCACCTATTTATTTACAACTAATATTATTATTTAAAATAATGTACGTAAGTTTCGTCCTTAGAATATCCATAACAATGATAATAATTATTATTATTTTAAAAAATAATATATATTTTAAAATATCGTGGCTATAGACAGTCATATCGGCAATATTTTCAAATATCGCGATATCCGATATTATCGGATATATCGTGACAACCCTACTCCCCAGCGTTCTATCACAAGAACCGTGGATTTTTTTGCAGTTGTCAAGTCAGAACGTCTCTTTGTAGAAGGGATAAATTTGGGGGGTGAAAAATAAACGAATGATTGGAAATAATTAGGCAAAAAAATGTAATCATATTTTTATATATCCTTTTTTTAAGTTTGTGGTGACATTTGTATAGCCCATGTGCATCTACCAATGCGACTGAGTAGGTGTACACTGTACTGTAACTGAGTCTCCAGTACAATGGTACTATTTAGTTTCACATTGCTTCATAGCCCATGAAAATATATAAAGTATGTAAGGTTGATTAGTGGTTTGATTTAGGGTTGGCACAAGGTTAGGCATCTGATTTACGGTTCGGGGGAAAGTTTAGATTGGATTTAGGTTAAGAATTAAGAAGACAAATGTTAGCAGATAAGACGAGGGTTATTAAGATAGCAGTTACATAATCCTGTTCCGCATGAGGTAATTGGTAATAAAGTGTGCATACAAATGTAATTATAAATTCTACTAAGTATAAAGTATAGCTAATTTAGGTCACGTGGAGTTAATGCCCGTATGGCATACATTGTTTACAAGTAAAATGGAGTCATCTGCTGATGGCTGAGCCTGATTCAAATCGGCGAGCTTGTTAATGAGGAAAAACAGGTTCTGGGCCATTATCAGTATAGAGCTAATTCTCTGCCTTCCTCTTTGTAACTGATATAGTGCAGCATCTATCCGAATCTAAATGTCTGATTCAATGGAGAGAGCGGCAGTTACAAACATTCTCCTCGATGGTGTCTTGTTTTACATAGGCCTTAGGCTCATACGTCAATCTCAAACTACATGTTCCAGATGCTCTGTCAGAGATTGAACATTTGGAAACAGAAACTACTTTGACTCAGACCTTGGTGCCATTTTCGCTCGCCGGCCTGAATGTATGGTTCTCTCTGTATCGTGTATGTTAAATTACTGCCTTTTAGAGATTCTTCCTGCATCTCACTGGGATAATGAGTATCTCTCTGGCCTTCAGGAAGTCATGCCCCCCTCCCCATGTATCTGTCCAGCCTCTTTTTCAAGCTTTTTCAAGAAAGGCTGACTGATGCTCACCCTGGGGGCTTTGTGTTTTTGGGAGGGGAATGAGGACACTCACTCTATAATTAAGTATTGTTTGCTATTCACTATTGACAGAGTGCTAATCTGCACAGCCGTTTGATGCGTTTTGCGATAGCCATCTTTTTGGTGCTAATTGATTTTCAGCATTTTGTCCCTCGTTTAATACCTGTTGTGGTTCTGTGGACAAGGGGGAAACAGGCTGGATGCTATACAACAGAGACCTATGAGTAGACAGTACTTGCCAGGGAAAGGCGAGTGATGATTTATTATGTGTGTGTGTGTGTGTGTGTGTGTGTGTGTGTGCCTGTCTGTGTGTATTTGCTATTGTTTTTCCAATTACATGAAAAGGACTTAAGCGTTTCTCCACAAATGCTGTTCCTGTTTTATGGTGAAGTGCTGGGCAGGGGGTGGGCCGGTGATGGGGAGGGGTGGTTCCTGAGAGGGGGGTCCTCTGGGGCTCCTGCTGGGTTGTTCCTGGGCATTGTGCTTTTGGAGATAAGACATTTTCTAAACATTCAACATTTTGAATGGGGTCCACAAACCCAATTAGAGTAAAGCAGTTTTGTGCAGAAGAGTGGTGGCTGTGTTGTAGCTGGGCCGTTTGAGGCTGAGAGATCTGATTGGTGGAGCTGAAATCGAAGATGATTCCAGGGCATTATGTCAGAAGTGGATAGGCCATAGTCTGCATTTACCTTAATGCACTCAAGAGTCTAACATAAAGTTAGTAGGTATGAAAGTAAGGAAATAGATAAATAAATAGAATGAAATGGCAACAGTAGACATGGGGGAAGGGGTGGAGAGAGATGGGATGAGGCAAAGGACTGTCTCTCTCATTGTTATCACCCAGACATACCTGAGGTATCTGTCATGGCAGCTCAGAGGAGAGTCAGAGGAGGGCACTCACTATCCTCCCCAATCATAATGTCCCTTACTCACTATCCTCCCCCAATCATAATGTCCCTTACTCACTATCCTCCCCCAATCATAATGTCCCTTACTCACTATCCTCCCCCCAATCATAATGTCCCTCACTCACTATCCTCCCCCAATCATAATGTCCCTTACTCACTATCCTCCCCCAATCATAATGTCCCTTACTCACTATCCTCCCCCCAATCATAATGTCCCTTACTCACTATCCTCCCCCCAATCATAATGTCCCTTACTCACTATCCTCCCCCAATCATAATGTCCCTCACTCACTATCCTCCCCCCAATCATAATGTCCCTCACTCACTATCCTCCCCCAATCATAATGTCCCTTACTCACTATCCTCCCCCAATCATAATGTCCCTCACTCACTATCCTCCCCCAATCATAATGTCCCTCACTCACTATCCTCCCCCAATCATAATGTCCCTTACTCACTATCCTCCCCCAATCATAATGTCCCTCACTCATGTTCCCCCAATGTCCCTGTCCCTTACTCCCTATCCTCCCAATGTCCCTCTCCCACTCCTCCCCCCCTCCCCCCCAATCCTCACTCTCTATCTCACTATCCTCCCCCAATCACTCACTCTCTCCTCTCCCCCTCCCCCAATCATATAATCCTCCTCATCCTCCCCCCCCCCCAATAATGTGTCTTACTCACTATCCTCCCCCCAATCATAATGTCCCTCTCATGTTTTGCATTGTCACTAGCTGACCGGTCCTTAGTTCTACATTTTAGTATTTAAAGGGTTCAAAAGGCCAATCTGATCAAAATGTCGATGGCTTCACAACCTCCATACTGTGCATGTTGTCACATCTTATTTTAGTATTGTTTATTTCTTGAATTTAGACTTCGTTTTCCCTTTTACTGTAAAAATGAATAAACAAATAAATGAATAAATAAATATATATATATAGTACTGTCACCTCTTCCAGGTAATGACATGGTATGCTGTTTTGTTGAGCTTTTATCTACTGAAGCAAAGGAAACTTCTTGTATTACCACTGTCATTTAAAGAAACAGGGAGCTGTCATGTTTTCTTGCACAAAGTGGAATAGAATGCAATAATAGCTGGTATGAAATATTATTACTCACAGGTATACAATTGTTCTGAAAAATGATGGCTGCTTAAACAACATTTTGCCTTACTTCTACTCTGTCTACTTTGTTATGATTTGATGCAGTTTTCTGTTGAAAAGGTCTGATAGGAAAGGAAGCCTTTGTTTTCTCTATTCTATTCTATTATATTCTATTCTGTTTAATATAATTATTCTATTTTTTATTATTCGATATTATTTGATTAATTTGATTATTCAATATTTTGTATGTGTTTTACTGTAATGTATTGATTAACTTATTTATAAACACTGAAACTACCAATGATCACCATGAATGCATTTAATTGTTCAACGTGCCACTAAATAAATTAGTAAATCAAAAAAGGGCCCCTGAGTGGCCATTAAAGGCACTCAGCAGAACCACAGGCTTCACTCTGTAGCTGTGACATTTCAGACTCCAGCCTCAGTTGTCATTCGATGTTTATTATGAGTCCGCAGTGGTGGAACACAAATGGCTTCAGTCTGCCAGGGCTGGCTTAGGTGGCCTCAAAACGGCCAAGGTTCCTTGGCTTCCTGCTATATTAGTTTCTCCCAGCAACATGCCAGGCACCTACTCACAATCAGTTGTAAAAAAAAACGTTAATGAAATGATTGTGTGTGTGTGTGTGTGTGCTCCTCCTTCTAGTTAGAGTCAGACGGTGATGGAGACGAGACTGACAACGAGGACCGTAACTCTCTAAAATTGGAGTTTGTCGATGATCCAAACTTCAAAAACAAGGTCAACTACTCCTACGCGGCCGTGCAGATCCCTACGGACATCTACAAAGGCTGTGAGTAGCGCCCTGTTTCTTCACCAGTTTTCTACACGCATCATTCAGATTTTTGGTGTATTTGAAACAGAAGAAGGCTGCGATTATGACACCAGTCACAAATATGTGTGTTTTAGTTCATCACTGACCTCACAAACAGTAGACAATGATGTTTATGGATACGTAGAGTGGGTTAGTATACAAGCATGCAGAGCGCCACAATCCCTGCAGTGGATAGCCAATAATATAAATGTGAACGAAAAACATGCCTGCCACCTTCAAATGTGATGTTTGGAGTCCGTGGTGTCTCTGAGAGTACAGCAACAGCACCACCGCTTCCGGAAAATGCCCATTTAGTGTAGAAGGGGCCCCGACTCTGAATTAGCACAATGTCCATTGGCCCGCATCCAAGCACTTATGCCGGGGCAGTTGCTAGTTGTTTTGTGTGGAAGACAACCAAAGTAGTCCACTGAGATCCCTCTACGCTGACATCTGTGTGTTGATGGGTGGGTGTTCTGGCCGTGGCCAATGGTGCTGCTGAGCGAGAGAGAGAGAGAGAGAGTGAGAGAGAAGAAATATAGAGGTGGGAGAAACCTGAGGAAGCTGAGAGAGAAGAGAAAAAGTAGAGGGAGACACTTTAATAAAAACGCTTGTTTTTTTAAATTTTATTTTATTTTTTGCTTTTCAGCAGCTAAATGAGTCTGTGGTGGTGTCCTGGTTTTATTTGTCTGTCTGGGACCATGGCCATTTATTGAGATTGAATCTATTCCCATAGCACGGTAATGAACCATTTTATGATTCATTATTCCAGGGCTGATTATCGCTGCCTGGATTCAAAACTTTCTAATTAGCTCAGGTCAAACATTCAGACATTTTCTTTTCCCCCCAATTATCAATGCTTGTTGCAAAATGGATACAGGAAGCTTTGTGCTAAAAAAATAAATCAGGGTGCTGGAGAGAGTTAGGGGTTTATTGTGTCCAGGGTGTACTGGATTGGAAACAGATGGATTAATCGAAGACCTGGGTTAAATAGTTATTTGTAATACCCAATATACTCATTCAGTAAAATCCCTGTGAATTTCAGATTACCATTTTGAATGAAGAAGCATTTTTTCACCAATATTCAGAACAGAATTATTCTTTGGTTAGCATGATTTGGTTTGGGACGTGTTTCTTATTTTGCCAGCTTCTACGTATTTGACCCAGGTCATTGCACAGCTGATTCATCCTGATTCATTTATTGAAAAGAACAGTTATTTTGTTCTCTTGCTGTGAATTTGAAAAGAAGTAATTTCGTTTCTTTTGATTTTCCATGCAGCCGTGCTGTAGTCTCCCTGCTGTATAGAGTGATTAATAGGAAAATGTGGTTATGACAGTAAAATCAAAAAGAGTGACTAATTGTGCCTCTAGAGGAAAGAGCCAAATATTTCCAGGAAACTTGAAGCCATCTGAATGGAAGTCATTTGAATATATTATTGTGAATAATCCCTTTACCTTCTTACCTCTATTGGAAAGTTGCTGGCAAGTAAAAAAATAGTTTAAAATACCACACATTCACACAAATGTGTACATATTTATATGCCGTTTCATTATTGCTGAGGATCTTATATTGAAATGCTACCTCTAATAATTCAAACATCTTTTTGTCAATGATTGAAAGTGGAACCCTAGGTAATGTGCTTGATCTGAAACAAAGGTTACAAGCCAAGCAGATCAAGATTGACATAGGAATGCTTTAGTCGAACCAAAAGCGAGCTTCCCTTTAAAGGTTTGCTATACAGACCACGTACCATTTTTTTATTTCTGCACAGACTTGCTGTTTCTTCTTAGCAGAAAATGTTGTGCATGTTTTCTGTTAAATCACTTCTGTTGGACTAAAAACAGTATCCACTTTATATATACTAACTTAATTGGCATTTTGTATTATTAATAGCATTCATTTTACTGCCTTTGGATGGTCTGAGCAGTTCACAAATTCACAACCTAGCCTCATTGAAGGAGGCTATAGGCAAACTGGAATCCTTTTAGCCAATCATAAGATACGTCTTATCCTCCAGAGATTGAAATGGGGGTGGGGAATATAGAATGCCACAGGGTTTTAAACTGAAAGAAAGAGAGATTTTAATCGAAGCAGATTTTAAGAGAATGAGAAAGCCATTGAAGCGCAGAGGTGTTAAATAACTGCACTCAACTGGATACCGAGCGGGTAAATGTTCACTCCCTAATTTCAGATTTTAATTAAACACGCAGATGAAATGGAACCAGGGTGAAAGTGGTTGCCTTTAAGAAAAATAAACTGTCTATCCCTTCAATAAAGTGAATATAATCCAAATACTTCTATAAAGAGAGAAACTATCTCCAGTACAGTGCTCAAAATTCTGCAAAGCTTGAGTTAACATCAGCTGGTGGTCCTCCATATCATACAAATGAATTGGCATTGGCAGTGCACTTGTTTGTTTAATGTCACATGAAGGGCTTGGGTATTTCTCCTTAATTTCACATGATTGTATGCCTGCATATGCTGTGTGTGTGTGTAATGTATGCTGTGTGTGTGACCTAGAAAAAAAAGAGAGATATGTTATAGAAGTTGGGCCCCTCGGTCAAAGGGTGTCATTATAGAGTAAATGGGAATATATTTCATTTTCTTTTCAAGCATAAAAATTTTGAAAGAGTCCAAAAATGCAGAAATGAAAGCCTGTGGAAAAGCTAATATTGACCTTTGCAATTTCATTCTGTGCCAGTTTTGATTGAACTAGAAGACCTCACTCTGCATATATATATATATATATATATATATATATATATATATATATATATATATATATGCTGTGTGTGTCTTCTGAATGTACGTAACTAGATGCATACATAATTAATAAATATTGTAAGTACATAAATAAGCAAGAGAAAGATAAGAGAGAGAAAAATCTTTTTAAAGATGTGATGTTCTTTCTTCTGTAGCAGATAGTGAGCAGTGTGGAATGGGAATAAAAACAATGATTATGGCACTTCTGAAGGTCAGTGATGGAGAGCAGAAATAGAGGAGAGGGAGGGAGGAAGAAAGAGAGAGAAGGAGGGAGGGGAGAGAATGGAAACAAGCATGTGTGAGAATCAGAGAGAGAGGGGAAAGGGAGAGGACAAAAATGAGAGAGGGATTGGAAGAACGGGAGAGATAGACAGCATTTTATCTAAACATATATCAATAAACACATAAAC
The DNA here is from genome assembly GCA_022702515.1 of Ilyophis sp. 1 JC-2022. Lineage (NCBI taxonomy): Eukaryota > Metazoa > Chordata > Actinopteri > Anguilliformes > Synaphobranchidae > Ilyophis > Ilyophis sp. 1 JC-2022. Next base: position 48,872,137 of record CM040402.1, read on the forward strand.
ATTGACATTATTATTGTGATGTCAAAACAAGCCAACGCATATGCAGTAATTATTATTATTGTTATTGTTATAATTATTATTGTTATTATTAGTAGTATTACTATTATTATATATTAATAATAATAATAATAATAATTATTATTATTATTATTATTAAATAATTATATAATATATAGCTAATACCTGACTTTTCCAACAGCTTGTTACAGCCTGAGGAATGTAGAGTGTGTGGTTACTGAATGCCCACAGAGGGAAACCAGTCCCCAAGATAATCAGTTCCACACCATTATTTTTACTGCGATCCTCATTAAGGGCAGTGGCTGTAGCAGCACAATCGATAGGCCTTATCCTTATTTTAATATTTGTTTAAAAAAGGAAAAAAGGTTGAAGGAAGTTGTGCCTGCTGCCTGAAGGGAGAATACGGTAAATGGTTGTTATTTCATCAACTTAACTCCACTGAATATTGATGAAGCACTCATTGTGTTGTAAAACAGCTAATTATGTCATCAAAACACTTTTCTTTAACTTCCCTTGGGGAGCTGTTTGAATATCATATTGAGAGCTCCTTTATGCTTGTGACTGGATAATTAGACACATCCTCGTACAATTGTTGGTCTGTCCAATCACTGTGTCTGGGGTGGTTCTGTTGTGAAGCAGTATTTGGAAGGCAGGTTTGCAGCATACATTTTCCCTTCTTTTAAAAGTGTGGTTTTTATGCAGTCCTCCTCATAATGCTGTATTTTATGGCTGGTATGTGGACACTGACTGATTTAGATGGATCATTCGGCTTGTTGAGTCACAATCTGAGGAGAGCCGATCACAGCTCCCGTTTTCAGTCGCATTCAGAAATTTAAACCATCTACCCTGAAGATGCGGATGAATTTACATGCCTTACAATCTGCACCGGCCACTCCCCTGCCAAGAAGGATTTTGAGGTTTTAACACTAGGGCAGTGTTAATTTTCTAACATGGATAGGAATGTGTGTGTGTGTGTGTGTGTGTGTGTGTGTCTATATGTGTCTGTGTGGGTTTCCATTAAGATTAGCAGATGTTTCATTCAATCTCCACCGTCTCTATTTATCACCTTTTGAGAAAGCAGGCAGATTTTAAGGGAAAGGAGGAGGCATAGGGGCATAGTGTTTATTTATTTTTATTTTTCCTCTTGATTTCATTCACCACCAACCTCCTTCCTCCCTTTCCCACTTTCCCTGTGCAACAACAAACCCGACGCCCCTACTTTCAAGCTAGTGAAGGGGCACTATCATTTCACCACACACTAATTAAAACACTGACTACACCACCCACCACTTCACCCGCCACTAAGCACACTAATTACATTTTATTTGTTTATTATTTACTGTATCGCCTTTAATTAAAAACGCAATCAGTTTTGGTGGAGGAACGTTTATTCCTCCCCCAGTTCTTTTTTCATATTTCTTATTTTTGAAAATAATTCATTATTTTATTTTATTTTTTTGCTAATTTTCAGCTGCCAAGCAGACACGCGTGTGTTGAATACAGAGCCTTGGAATGTGTGCGCTGCAGTGCAGACATCCTCAAAATGTCTCTGTTTCCCCTGGAATGGCTGTTCGTGTTGCTCTGTGCAGTCTCAGTCCCCGCTCCGCTGTGTGTTCAAATGAGATATTATGGCCCTTAAAGATTCAGTTTGAGATCAGAGAGATCTTAGTAATAAAGAGGAATGCCAATCAAGAAAGACTCCAGTTGGTTTTAGTTCAATAAAATTTAATGCGAAAGAGGCATGATGGAGAGTGTAGATGGTTGTGGGTGGCTGTATACAGACGTGCTCAAATTTGTAGGTACCCCTGGTAAAGATGAGTAAAAATGGTTATAAAAAATTCACCGTTTGGTGAATTAGCTTAAGTAATTAATAAGCTGTAATTGACGTTCATTTATTATGAGAAACAAAAAATCCCTCATCATGAAATAATTATTTTTAACAAAACCACATTGGCCACAATTATTGGCACCCCTGCATTTATATATAGAATAAAGTATAAATGTTTTATATTTGGTTGCATATCCTTTACATGCCATGACTTCCTGATGTCTGTGAAAGACTCTTGATATTTTATTTTCTGGTACTCTTACAAGCGATACTAAATGTCTCTGCATTTGAATGGATCTCTATGGGAATTGGGGGTGGGACTAGATTTAGCTGTAAATTACACTGGAACAGTATGGAACACATGGTTAGCTAAATGGCTCTAAGTCATCAAGGGTCTGACGTATCAAACAAGCCTTGCTGCCAGAAATACAGTAGATATGGATGGATAACTTGATTGGTTTCTTCGCCTGTCTTATTTTTTCAAAGAGTTCAATAGGAAAATTTGTCAGGAGAAACAACCCTTAAAGTGATCCATCCATATCTACTGCATATCTGGCAGCAGAGTGATAGTTTGAGGCTTGTTTGATACGTCAGACGCTTGCTGATTTAGAGCCATTTAGCCAACCATGTGTTCCATACTGTTCCAGTGTAATTTACAGCTAAATATAGTGCCGCCCCCCAATTCCCATAGAGATCCATTCAATGTATCGCTTGTAAGAGTACCAGAAAATAAGATATCAAGAGTATTCTGATGTTGTTGGGTCACAGACATCAGGAAGTCATGGCATACAAAGGATATGCGACCAAAAAAGTAATGCTTTATTCTATATATAAATGCAGGGGTGCCAATAATTGTGGCCAACTTGGTTTTGTTAAAAATTATTATTTCTTGATGAGGGATTTTTTTTTCTCATAATAAATGAATGTCAGTGTGAGATTAAGCTAATTCACCAAACAGTGAATTTTTTATAACCCTTTTTACTCATCTTTACCAGGGGTACCAACAAATTTGAGCACGTCTGTATATTATATTATGTAAAATGATATTATATTATATGTATGTATGTATGTATATGGTAGGGTACAAACCTCAAATGAATCGTAAAGTTTTGTTGGTGGAGCCAGCTTAGATGGGGGGGCATATTCGTACTGTAGGAAATTTAGCTTAGTAATGCAGGAGGCATCTGGAGTCTGTTATACAAGAGTCAGCCACTTCATATACTGTATTGGATGATGGTGGTGTTGATGATGATGGTGGTGTTGATGGTGGTGATTATGATTATGATCATGATCATATTTTATGGATTGTTTTTTTAGGAAGTACCGTACAATCTGGTGAAAAAGATAACTGAAAGGTGCTAAGTACGATGTAAGCATTATGCCTGTATTCAATATTTGTGTATTATACAGTATTTATACTTAAACCAATGCAGTTTACTGTATGAATAATATGCTTTGGGTGGAGAGACATAAGGCTGGATTAATGTTGGCTGGAATGTATAATTCCAGTCTGACAGCACTGCATTTCGGTGGAGCCACGTAGCTTGCCCTGAGTCAAACATAAATAATACCCATGAAGAATGATTTCACACAACGATGCTCAATAAATCCAACAAATAATTGTTTCCTCCGCTACGTTTCCAGTCCCACTTCATAAAGGGCACGGAAACGCTGGCTTCTAAATGTCTGAGAACATTGCCCTTGATAGATTACCTTTTAAAGATATCATTGGGATGGATTTTTCAAATGAAAGATGAGCCCAATAACATTTAGGGGCCACGTCACCCGCGGTCCTGCATTTTTCCCGGGGGAGATTCTTCTTTTTATCAACTGGCCGGACAAGTCCAGATGGGCACATGAAAAATAAAATGGAATAAATCAAACAAAATTAGTCTGCTCGTGTTTCCTTATCTGGGAATGTTCATATTCCTCATGTGATAACGTACGGGGGAGAATAAATCCTGAAATCCATGGCGTTCCAGCACTTTGTTTTTCAGAGATTGTCCCCCTGACAGTAGAGGTGGTCTCTGTTAGCTGGCAATGCCACGTGACGTTATCCTAGCGCTGTTCGGTCGCTGATCGGACGCCGGCCCTCGCTCTTTGGGGTGCCCTTGGCTTCAGTGATAGTGATGGGGTGAATGAGCCGCGGATCACATGACCACCCGCACAGCCCATGCTCAGGAGCATGTTGAAGGGGGCGCCATTTCACTCACCGCTCGTCTCCATAGCTGCCAGCTGCCAGTCATTTAGCAGATGCTTTTATCCTAAGCGACATACAATAAGTGCATACAGAAATGTCATCGAAGTAACTACAGAACAGATAAGACAAAGCACATACTTCCCATAACGTAGCAGCTATCCCTGGTAATGAACATTGAATGTAGTTCACAGTAAGCTGTGGGTAAATCAGCTGTACTACAATTCTACTCTAAATAATATTATAAACCATAACAAACAGTTAGACAAGAAAGAAGTACCATGAGAGGTCCTAGATTAGTATATCAGTCAAGGTGGAGTCTGAAGAGGTGTGTCTTCAGGCCACGACAGAACGCAGGCAGGGTTGGAGTAGAACGTAGGGGAATGGGGAGTTTGTTCCACCATTGGGGAGCTAGGGTGGAAAAGCTCTACAGTCGGGACAAGCGAGAGGGGGGGACGTGCAATTCGCCCTGCTGTAGAAGAGCGAAGTGGTCGAGCAGGAACATAGTTATGGATTAAGTCCTGCAGGTAGACGGGGCTTGTCCTATTGGCTGCAGTGTAGACCAGAGTCAGAACTTTGAACCTGATCCTGGCTTGGCTGCGACTGGCAGCCAGTGGAGTGACCTCAGCAGGGGGGTGACATGCGAAGATTAGGTTGTGGCTAACGCTATCAAAGTGCAAATCCTTACTGTTTCAATAGCAGTAGACTGAGGGCCTGTTCCCCTATAGCACCATAATCAGCACCTGTCACATGAACCCAATCTCATTTTGTGTGTATTTTGCACACTGTACCAAAAACTACAGCTGAAAGATCAATGAGAATCCAAGAGATGAGTTACTTAATGTCACCCACCTCTAGGTCTACCACGTCTATGAATTATTGCTTGGAAAACCAGTTTACTTAATGGTAAGAATAAGACTCCATGGGATCTTTGCAATGCTAGGGTAACAGGAGTCTATGTGCCTTTCTCTGGTGCTGTGTGCTCTCTCTCTTTCTCTCTCGATCTCTCTCATTTTGTTCTCTTTCTCCATCTCTCTCAGTCTCTCTGTCTCTCTCTGTCGCGCTCTCTCATTCCCCCCCCTTCTCCATCTCTCTCAGTCTCTCTCTGCACTTTTGTATCAGAGGACATAGTGCTCGGAGCTCCCAAGTTCAGACGTTCCCCTTGGCGACAAGAGCAATTTATTTCACATCTGCTTGGCACCTCCAGTCACACTGTTGGCCATCAAAATCTCAGTCTGTGTGTGTGTGTGTGTGTGTGTGTGTGTGTGTGTGTGTGTGCGCCCATGTGACAGGCAGTCATCAGCTGCTGACATCTCTGTGGGTATTGGGAGAGTTGAAGCAGCTTTTTCAAATCATAAGACATACGCCACATTTATAACTGATAATAACAATAAATAATAAGTAAGTCACATGCCTGTATCCAGCATGAATCGGCTGGACTGGATGCCGTGTTGCATGGTTAATGTGTCCCCTAGGGCTGGTGCAGATATGATAAATGCTGAAGGCCTCCTTATATACAGTATGTGTATGCATCTTGTATTTAGTTGGCTTTTTTTTATAGTTCCCAGCATAGGACAAATGTATCATTTGTGCTGTCAGGCCTCGTGCGGGCTTTAATCACAGCGGGTTTACAATTCCACTGAATTCAGTTAAGGTTTATAGCAATTGGGGTGAAGCATTTCGCTCGAGGGCAGAACAACGGTCCCACCTGAGATTTTAAAGCTCAATCCTCATGGTCCAGAAAGCAGAGCTCTTTGAGAGGCGTGGTTCAGCAGTAGAGCACAATGGATGAGGGAGTGGACAGATTCAGGTCCCATGTGCCGCGCTGCTGTTGTGCCCTCCAGCGATCTACAGTAAATTGCTTCAGTACGAAACATAATCAGCTCTACGTGGATAATATGTAAAAATGTATGTTACATGTTGGGCCCTGGCTCTGCGCCTACCAGGAATGTGGATACTGTTCGTAGCATGCTTGCCCTGCATGTAAGTAAGCGTGTAAGTAAGGCCTACTGTAGTGTGGGGTTGGGTCCAGTGTGAGCTCAGGAATATGGGGCCGAGCAGGGCCCCTCCTCATATTCTCTCAGGAAGCTGACGGCTCGTCAAAAAAGGAGATCCGTAATTAAAAATCCTGGGAAAAGAGGATAATGATCATTTATTTGTCTGAAATTTAAAGGAACGCGGGGGTAAAAAAGCTCGCCTGGCGGTTCGGGGGCTTATCGAGCCACGGTTAATTAAATGAAAAGTCACACAAACACAGACCGGTGCTTTCCCCAGCTCAGCAGCTCCCACCACTCTTCATTTAATCAAGCTGGCATTAAACTGCTGATTGTGCCACACATCCTTTGAGTCCTGCATAGCTATTAAATAATAATTGAAATTATTACCCTGCTGCATCAGTCAAAGAAACATCGAACGCATTTTGAGACGGACGGGACTGGGAGTACGTTGACAGAGAAAATGCTTTGAAATCCGCAGAAAGGGGATCTTTCGCGAAACGAATCATTGACCAAGGAAATAAGCGCACGCCTCCGAAACTCGACCCCGTGCAAAATCACGTCTCTTAATTTGCGCGCCGTCGGGCCACGTGGATTGCTGTTACGCAGAGAGCCCTTCATTCATCATTGTCTCTTAGTTTAATTTACCCCAGTGCTCCCCTGTGGATGGGGTGTAACGCATTGAACGAGAGTGGCAGATGAAAAGGACCCACGCCTGAATACGCTTTCAATGTGGCATACCAGACCAAGCTGCGAGTTGTGTCACCTTGCCTAGGCTGGGCAAAACATCAGGTCTTATCGTTAGTGGAAAAGAATGAGGCGGCAATGAGGTGTGGTGGCTAATGAATCAGTGTTGTTACCATAGGGTTGTTTCATCAGTTCTTATGTGAGTACTGCTGAATGAGGCATTTAACCTCAACTCTTTAGGTCTTCAGATGCAAAATTTGTGCAAAAAATGTATGCTCTATACACTAACTCTCCTGTGATAAGGGAATCTTCTAAAAAAGTCATAAAATGATAATTGTATCGTTCTGCATATTTCTTGACCTAACACTATAAGGTACACAGCTGGTGTCATTACTTCACAAAGGTCTGAATACTTCACATTATCCAACGGTTGAAGTAACAGTCATTCCAGCACTGATGTTCCTTCCCCCTTCTTCCCAGCTCCTGAGATCCTCAATGAGCTGAACTGGACCCAGGTATTGGAGAAGGTCTTTATCGACAACAGCAGGGAGGACCCCTCGCTGCGTTGGCAGGTGTTTGGCAGTGCCACTGGCGTCACCAGATACTACCCAGGTACAGTACCACCCTGTATTTCTGTTCACTCCCAGCATGCTTTGCAGGCCTACAAGGACAGCAGGGGGGTATGCTACAAAGGAAGCTTCACAGACCCAGGGTTTCTTTGGAATCGTTGCCGTGACAAGCAACCGCAATCAGGCTTAACCAGTTTCACAAAGGTGGTTATAAACTTGCTAAGTGAACACAGGCTTTGTTAATCAAGCTCTGTGCACATTCCCATAAAAGAGGCTGTGTCTGCAACAATCGGCCTATAGCGGTACAGAATGGGCTCTACTGAGGAAAAAAAGACTGATACGGACGGATATGCCTGTATTATTGTCTCGTAAATAAACTGTATGAACTTTCCACAAATAAAATGAGATTCACATATTTTCTCGTGACTTAGAAACAAAATAATTGGCTCACAAATAAAGATAATTGATTCCCAAATATGTTTTAGTGCTCGCAAACAAATCTCTCCTGAACAGACAAATGTAATTGGTTCTCAAATAAATGTATACTTCATGATAAATAACACCCAGGGTTCAATCTTAAATGAGTTATCCCATAAATCCCATAATCTCGCTTTGTAGTACACCCCTCAGGCTGTCATGCATCCCTGGAAACATACACATAGCGGTCTTTTGTGATGCCAGCTTGTTTGCATATTGGCTAACTGATATTGAGATGGCAAGTATACCATCTGACAAGTAATGAGTTGCCGGGTGGGCATACTCCATATCTATACAGCTGTGAGAGTCTGGCACCTTTCAGTCCAGTCCAACTTCAGCTTTATGCTGTTTTTTGTTCCACCTGCAGCCACGCCGTGGAGAGCGCCAAATAAGATTGACCTGTATGATGTAAGAAGGCGGCCATGGTAAGCCTTTCTGGTTCCCTGTTTGCTCAAAATGTCTTTTTTTTTACTGATGAGGAAAGTGTGTTGTTGAACAGTACCTAGTCCCTCGGACTCCTAACCAAGATAGCGCACCCTCCTTTTCTAGCACGGAGGCCTTTCTGAGGCGATGCGTTGAGTGTACGTCGCTATTTCGGCTGCGGCGGGCGGGTATTTGTCCTAATCTGTCAGTGTCACAAGGCAGGCTCGGAAGCAGAGCATTAAGAGTTTCCTGTTCTCCCTCTGTCTCTGCTCTGGGATAATGGCACGGAGTGTGCCGGAACATTCCTGCCCTGTCACGGTTTAAGTACCTGTGTGTGCAGCTGGTCAGCGGGGCTCCAGACGCCGCGGCTTCTCCCGTCACGGCACCAGCGGGCGGCGTGGCGCTAGGGCCCATCTGACTAACAGGCTGTCAGACAGAGGGCATTTCAGTGGTGAGGCTGAACCTTTGGGAATGTTTCATAACCGTGAGGTTGGCACTCCAGGGATCCTGAAATAGAGTTAGATGGCCGTTTTTTTACCTTATATCAGGCACAGTTTCTCTTTATGCGATTTGTTAGTCCTAAAATGATCGGTGACTGCAAAATGCAAAAAGTCGCCAAGGAAATGTATTGCACCCACAATCTTAATCTTAAGCCATTGAAATGCTGCATTGAGTTATGACCTTCTCCTCTGTGACATAGAGCAGTTGCATATTTAAGCAATAGATCACGAGAGGGAGTGCGTTATTGGAAATATTATCACTGCGGTGACGTCGCAGCAACGAGACCGAAGGTCGAGTTGCGGAGTACTCTCCGCAGTGATTATATCCAATAATGCACAAATCTTCGAGTGATCTATTGCTTTTATACAACAATGTTCACATAAACGTTAACATAATGTTAACAATAACTTTTGATGAACTGATTCTTTATTTCCAAATTGCTAGCGCCCTGTTGCCATTGCTATTGTTGTCGTTTTTATTGTTGTCACTCTATAGAACGTGTCTACGCAATGGCAGTGAGGTTATACTAAATACCAGCACTGGTGAAACGCGTCTCGGCCAATCACGTTACTCGCTCGAATCTTATTGTTGTATAAAACTCAACAGTCTCTGCATAGAACAGAGCCAGAAGCGGCCTTTGTGAGTGACAGAGGAAGGCATAGAGGCTTAATCCATTGAAATTTAGTGTGCTAAATTCACCGTGCTACCGGCTCTTCCATCGGCTGTTTTCACAAGCGAGGTTCATCCTCAAAAGGCAGTGTTTGCTGCCCAATGTAATGTCGGTAAGCAGGATGTAGCCATTTTGTGTTATGGTTTGCATAACCTATATTCAATTTTATTTGTTCTGTGAATTTGCCATGCTATGACTCAGTGCTTCTTACAGTGCTATTTAATGGTAGTGATTCAGTAACAAAAGAACACCTGCGGTCGAAGGAGTGCAAAGAGCATTTGTATTGAAAGACTATGTGACTGTGTTTTATATATTACTCACTTTATAAATAGCACTGAGAGTCACCAGCCATTGTGATGCATATTCCATATCTTACAAAGCGGGACTTTTTAATGGTTGCTATATTCAAAATGTATTTTCTAATGTTATATATATATAATAATAATAATAATAATAAATTGGTTAAATTGAGCCTAATGATGAATTGATCTAGGAAAGAGGGATGGGTAAGTGTGGTTACTACAGGGCAAACAGATGGCAGACTATTTAGTTATCAAGGCAAACCAACTAATATCATAAACACTATGTAAGAGAACCTGTAATATATATATAGAATGTACGAACGTATATTAAAGCAGGAGATGGTACAAGGATGTTGAAGTCATTCAAGGAAGGTGAAGTTCAATTTAATTATTTTTTGAATTATCTTAAATTTAGACTATAATCATGTCTCTCTTTTTCTGATGCAGTGCAGTCTCTCTCTCTCTCTCTCTCTCTCTCTCTCTCTCTCTCTCTCTCGCTCTCTCTCTCTCTCTCTCCCTCTTTCTCTCTCTCTCTCTCAGTAAAGGATGCTTCTAGGCCCAGGTGATTAATGTTCCTCTAATGTTCTCTCAGCACTCAGCAGCTGCTCTGGAGCCCCCAGTCCAAGTCTCTCCTTTAGAAAATTTGAATAAATATCACCCCCCCCCCCCCCCTTACGTGGCTGGCATGAGGGACATGGGCTCAGAACAGAGTGCTTACCACCATAAGGGGAAACTACTGTTGCCATCTCTTCATTGGCTCTTTCAGATGTAGGGGTGTGTCTCTAGGGTTTGTATGCAGTCAGCAGTCAAGGGATGTTTGGGTCAAAGTAAAACAGAAAGGAGATTAATTCTGGTCAAACCTGACTGTTATAACTGGAATTCATTGTCCATTGTCAATAATGACACTAGTGATATAACATATCCCACATGTCCTATGATAATAAGTTGTTATAAGCCGCTAATAAAGTATTTTGTTCAGTCAGTCGTATTAAGGTGTTATGAATGACATATAAGACCCATTAATTATTTTACAGACACTTATCCTATAGGCTATAGTGTTGAATTGATCACTAGCAGACAGGAAGAGAGGTTGAATCAGCTGTATTCCACATCGTACATATAAGTTCAATGAAGTGAGAATGTTTTTCAGCGTTTGGAGCTTGAGGGTCTGGATGTGGACCTTGAGGGTCAGTACGGAGCCCGGGGGTCTGGATGTGGACCTTGAGGGTCAGTACGGAGCCCGGGGGTCGGGATGTGGAGCTTGAGGGTCAGTACGGAGCCCGGGGGTCGGGATGTGGAGCTTGAGGGTCAGTATGGAGCTCGGGGGTCGGGATGTGGAGCTTGAGGGTCAGTATGGAGCTCGGGGGTCGGGATGTGGAGCTTGAGGGTCAGTATGGAGCCCGGGGGTCGGGATGTGGAGCTTGAGGGTCAGTATGGAGCTCGGGGGTCGGGATGTGGAGCTTGGAGATCGATTACAGGAACCAAACCCTGAAGAATACCTTTTTTTTTTTTTAAACTGGGAATTGTGGACGGTTATATTTGCATATATCAGTGTCAGTATATACGTATATCAGTCAATTTAAATAGCCCTTACTGCAGTTCACTTGCACATCTACCACAATGAAATAAAAATGTGTGTTGTGACCAAGATATTAAAAAGACCGGTCAAAGAAAAGCCAGTCAAAAGTGTAAAAACTCTCCCTCTGGAGTTGAGGAAGGGGGTCTTAACTAAAGAGCAAGCAAGAGTTTATATGTCTCATAACAGCATACATTACTATGCAGGTATGGTGAACACAACCGAAGGAACACCGTTATGTTCTAATTGCGATGTTAAAATTGTGATTCCAGAACCAACAGATGTGCGCTGCCATTGTTAAGCAGCCTGAAACAGGCTATAACAATGTGAGAGATGCTGCCATCACTCTTAACAGAGATCAAGCATTTGACTACACCTGTGTATAAAGCACTACCAGCAGGGGCAGACCGGACACGTTGACTACTTTGTGGCAGGCCTGGGATAATTGTGGGTGCCATGTTCCACAGCCCATGTGAGTGTTGAATCCAGTTGAACTATGTTGAAGCCATTGGACAGGATTGCTGTTGCCCTCCATAGAATCCCGTTCAGTGCTGACAGCCCAGTCAGGTACAACAATTTTACTGGCCAGAAAGCTGATTCCATATTGCGGTGTGGCTATAGTATTGTAGTATAGCAATGAACATTGTAGTGTCCTTGAGATATTTTTGTTAATATTTCTCTCATATTTTGAAACTGAGCTTTTGATCTTTAAGAATTGCTTTTACTTATGTTGTCAGTAGTGCAAGGCTTGCTTCTGTCTTTTGGAAAATGGTCTACCTGGTTTAAAAACCCTTATCATTGGTTTTCTTTGTCACTGTTGCTCGTGGACCCTCTGCCTCTGCCGCAATAACAGCAGCCATTGGGCCGTGACTGTCCTCACGCCTCACCAAGGAAAGTTAATACCTGCTTCTAAAACCTCTTAAAATAGTTGTGCAGTGACACCCCCTGTAGTGATTGTCTGGTCTGCAGATTCTCTTCAGTCAGTGATTCTAAAACCAAAAATACAAAAAATAATAATTATATATATATATATATATATATATATATATATACACAAGGTATACCCTATACTGTGGTAGTTTTGTGTTCCTGCACGCTCTATCCTCTCTACCCTTCACAAACGCATAAATGCACCCAGCCGTGTATTGAGCCAATCAGTTGAACAGGTTTCGAAAATCCCCCAAAAAATGTTGAGAATTCCCCTCTGAAGTCTGTGTTCCTCCCTGCCTCCCTAACAGTGAGGATAAAGAGATGCTAACAAGGTGTGAGCTGGCAGAGTAATTAAGTTTACACTCACAGACCTTCCCTGGCGATTCTCCCACAGAAAGGATATCACAGAAAACCTGTTGTAAATGTTGTAAATCTCAGAGTGAACAACTTGCCCCCAGTAATTGGATTGTTGCGGTGGCAACATGACATCATTTTGACACTTCAATTGGAAAGGATCATGCATGTTTTTTTTCTTTTTTTTCTAATCTGCACCTGGTACACACAGATTATGCGCTTTAACATTTAAAATAAATATGAAGAGGGTGTGGGTGATATTTTCTGTGTAATAAAGCATCGTGAGTGCTTTGTCTAACATGTTTATTGATTTTTTATATTTCTGTCAATGACTCGTAGAACTCAGATACAGTGTCAGTCTGTTTGAATCGCTTCAATAAAAACCCCTGGAGATGAGTATGAGCTGTTGCCTAGCAACACCTAGGAACCCTGTTGCTGAGTGTCTGATGTTGGACATCAGAGACCTTGGTGTCACAGAGACCTTGGTGTTAGGTCAACCCTGTGTGATTGTGGTGTAACTTTGTCATTTCTTGGTGTTAGGTCAACCCTGTGTGATTGTGGTGTAACTTTGTCATTTCTTGGTGTCAGGTCAACCCTGTGTGATTGTGGTGTAAGTTTGTCATTTCTTGTAAACGCTGCCACTGATTAGCCAATCGTGATGTTCCAGAGGCTACTAATACAATCAGATTTAGTCTCCTCGTAGTGACTGGACTTGAGACAGACAGGTTTGAAATCCTGAAGTCCTGAGTCATGTGCTTTTAGGAAGCTCTGGATAATGTGTGTAAATGTGCAAATATATGAGACATTTCAAAATGTTTGGAAAACCATAAATGATGAATTGATAAAATGGATTGATGACCTTCTGCAAAATCACAAAGGATTTAATCAAAAAGATTAATCAAAGATTTTTTTTTATGACAATAGGATACGAATTGCAATGAAATCAATCAAATGGCACATTAATATCACACCAGTGACAAATTGTGTATTTAATTCAGTGCCACTTCCACCTCTTATCCAATGCATTAGACATATTTTTGTTTACACTAGAATACCCATGGTTATATGAACACCTTTAATCTTAACAGACCGATACATCACAACTACACAAATGTTTTTAAGATAAGCAATTAGCTGTAAGTACAATACACTTGTTTGCCTCTTCTTCAAGGAACTAAATTCATATTGTAATTTATAAACCATTACTGTGATAATTCAAATCTAAATACAATGTGCTATACAAATACAAGGTCCTATAAATTGCAATAAATTATGTAGAAATCAATCAAATAGTGTGAATACTGGTCAGACTCACAGACACACTCACACTCCTGTGTCTTCCAATCCAACAATAGATTGGTTCAAGGTGCCAGGTCCCCTGTGCTATAAAATGGGGATATTCACCCAAAAAAGGTAGGATACTGTTTCTAATAATGCATGAATAATAAAAAATAGAAAAATAGAAATTGATGAGTTGACAGACACCTGTCAGATTTAGCAGCAATCATTTTGCCTGCATTAGTGCTTAAAACGTATTTCTTAGTTGTGGCCTTGTTTTCCTAAATGACATGAGGGATGAAATACACATATCTAGGAAAACATCTTTGACAGTGATGCAGCATTTAAATATAAAAAAATGTACACCGTCACATTGATGGATCTGCTATCAACGGCCTCCTGGTCGGTGTGTCCAGCCGACGCGCACATTGTCGATGCGCACGCACACGCGTGTGGCCCGACCGTGGCCGTGAGTCACGCAGGGTGGTCCGCGCGTTGCCCGGACAGGGAGGCGCTTTCGTTACATAGGAGGAGTGCCTGCCGTGTGTCTGCACCAGCTGGTTCTGAACTGTCCTCTGCAAGCTCAGCTGGTGGAAAGCAGAGTGAGAAGGAGCCGTGGCTGACGGCATGTGCCTTGGAAGACACGTGGTTGTCTGAGCACTCAAGAGCTGACACAGAAATCATTTACAATAATTTACAATCAATTGCAACTCTTGTAATTGTTTCAGCACCCCGCTGCACTGCGCTACGGTGAACCATTTTTCAGTTTGCTCACTCTGCTACAGTGAAACATTTCACTATCAAGCGATTTGTCACTTATACTCAGGTTTGAGCCGTAGTGCGCTTGCAGAGTAAGTGTATGTACAACAGTTACTTTAAGGCAAATAGACGTTTGTAAATATGCCGCGATGAACAGCCTCATGGGACATTTCTTGGAATCGAAACTCTCCAGCCCCTCAGCTGCATTACTATTGAACAATTGCAATAAAATTATAAGCACATTGACCTCCATTATTATAAAAAAATAATCTGTCCCCTTGTTTGGACGAATGAGAAGTAGGATTAAAAATGTATTGTTTTTTTAATAAATTTGGCACCAAACGTTGGGCTGAACATGTTCAATTCCCACCCTAATTTGAAATGCCCAATTATCTGCAACCGCAGCCATGTTCATGTGTGAACCCCACTGCCAATTAGAGAGTGTAGACATCCATAGTTCTCCTACGACACACATGGTGTCACCTAAGCCTGAGCCAACTAAGCTCACATAGAGTGGAGTCGGGCCATTCATATGTGGTTTTGACATTCTAACCGACTGAACCCTCCCATACCCTGGGTGGCGCAATTGCACAAAACCCTATGGAGCCGGCAGCCACAGATTCAATCCGAGACTGTGGTGCTCATCCATGCACCATAGTGTGGTGCCTTAACCGAATGAGCCACCCAACACCCCCTTTTATCGTTTCACAATTCAATGAAAGCTATTATTGCTCTGTATGTGGATGTAAAAAAAAGGTAATTCTTGTTTTTCCGAATAATGCTTGCTACATTTGACTATCAGTGGCTGTTTGCGGTCTTGTTGTATATCCACGTAAAAATGTGATCCTATACCCAAATTTTTTTTTATGATGATATATTCCTTCAAATTTCTGTACATTAAGTTAATTTATGACACTTTTTGTGCTAACATCCAAAGATACTGTGGAGTTATTAAATCACTCTTTCTAATGGGTCATTTTATTCATCCATACTGATGAAATATTTGAGTCATATGGTGCCTGAATCTTTAAAACTTAATAATTGATGGTCCCTTTTATGGAATGCTTTTAAATACTGGTGGTAGTTCATGCCGACGATGCTATTACCATCAAAACATGTTTATGGCTTAATCGCTTTAATGAAAACGCAGATGAAAATGTATGGAATAGAATACCGTCACTAGTTTTAGGGCAGCTTTTGCATAATTCTTACATCAGATCAGGAGTGGATGCATCTTAAAAATTAAAGAGCATCACTGTGGAGGGTTTTTAAAAAAAAAAACATATTAATGCTGCATGGCTGCTAACTCTGAACATAATCCATTCATATGAAGGAGAACAGAAGAAATTCAGTGTAATTGACTGCTCTCTGTGTTGCATCTCTTTGTAGTGTTATATTTTAATGGCATCTTTATGTGTGTGCCACTGCTCTGACTGGCATAGTTTTCATATCTGCTGTTATTTTATAGATAAAGGGTTTAATTTAGCCTTATTTGTTGTCATGTTACAGACATAATAATCTATAATCTATATGATCATATGCTGAGGTAGGACATGTGGCTGTGGTCAGCCTCCTAATCCATTGCAGGATTAAACAAATGCATTCCGGCCCTTCCTTCTTGCTCAGTGTTTTCCCGAGCACACTTTAGTTTCATGGTTCCTGAAATGGGGAATTATGGGATGGCCCAAGGACTCGCGCAGGATGGCCGAGCAGTCACTTTAATTACGCGACATTGAGACGCTGTTACTGGGGCCCACACTGTTTTTGCTGCGCTCTAACCTTTGCTCAGACTGGAGCGTCTCCGTAATTGACTCCCCGCTAATTGCCGATATATATTTAGCAATCTTCTCCACAGGCCATTATACAAAGTTAGGACTTTGCAGCGATACAGCAGGGAATTTGTTTTATTGGAATCGTTCTGCTGGAGCAGTTTGTTCAGTGATATCCAGTGATGCAAGTACTGGGTCTCTGAGGCCACTTGCTCACATTAGGAAATTAGACGCCTGTAAGTAAAGTAATGCACTGCTATTAAACATATTGGAAACACTTTATATAAATTAACAAATTAAATATGTAATTATACGCTAACTACTGTGCTACATATTAGTAATTGCTAAATGTGAAAATGTGTTGCAATTACAAAAGGAAAACACAAGTTTGCCGTCGTAATTACATACTGGACTCCTGACCGGCTCAGTGGGTAAAGGTGCTCAGTATAACAACAGCCAGGGTCCTATAACTCTCATATCCCAGGTTTGATTCTGGGCTATGTTATTAGTTCACTGTGACTAGGGATCAGCATGGATGTGGCAGAGTTGGCCTTGTGCTACTAGAGATAAGTCAGCCAGAGTTTCTCAGGTTCTCGCTGCATTAGTTCCTTCCCATCATGCACCAGGCTCCTACATGCACCAGCTGTCTTTTGTGTCTGAGCATCTGGATTAACGCAAGAAGCTGGGAGTCTCTTTCCTCCAATCAACACTGTCTCTTCGGAAGTGGCGTACGCTGTGTTGAAAACAGCCAGCGGTTCATGCGTGAGAGGATTGAGGATTTCACATGACTTAGTTACAGTGCTACTTGCATAGGGTTTCAATGGCAGTGTGGTTAATTAATAGGCACAGTTGGTGATTCTAGACTGGGGACATCAAACCAATTTTACCTCAATGGCACACAAAAGTTTGCTACATCCAAGCATTACCCTGAGCCCAAATATACAGCTAATTAAAACATTATCATACTAACATACTGTTAACCTCCTATTTACTGACTCCTATGTGTTAATTGATACCACAGATGTCTGGTTGTAGTAAGGTTCACATTGTTCTGTTGTGGAGTGTAATCATGGAATAATTGATTTAGCACCATCGCTGTGGCAATTTAATGAATGCGAGTCAAAGTTTGTATCATTAGCGACTTAATCTGTGTGGATTGTTGAGTGTGTTACAAACAAGGACAGGGTGCTTAATCTGTGTGGATTGTTGAGTGTGTTACAAACAAGGACAGGGTGCTTAATCTGTGTGGATTGTTGAGTGTGTTACAAACAAGGACAGGGTGCTTAATCTGTGTGGATTGTTGAGTGTGTTACAAACAAGGACAGGGTGCTTAATCTGTGTGGATTGTTGAGTGTGTTACAAACAAGGACAGGGTGCTTAATCTGTGTGGATTGTTGAGTGTGTTACAAACAAGGACAGGGTGCTTAATCTGTGTGGATTGTTGAGTGTGTTACAAACAAGGACAGGGTGCTTAATCTGTGTGGATTGTTGAGTGTGTTACAAACAAGGACAGGGTGCTTAATCTGTGTGGATTGTTGAGTGTGTTACAAACAAGGACAGGGTGCTTAATCTGTGTGGATTGTTGAGTGTGTTACAAACAAGGACAGGGTGCTTAATCTGTGTGGATTGTTGAGTGTGTTACAAACAAGGACAGGGTGCTTAATCTGTGTGGATTGTTGAGTGTGTTACAAACAAGGACAGGGTGCTTAATCTGTGTGGATTGTTGAGTGTGTTACAAACAAGGACAGGGTGCTTAATCTGTGTGGATTGTTGAGTGTGTTACAAACAAGGACAGGGTGCTTAATCTGTGTGGATTGTTGAGTGTGTTACAAACAAGGACAGGGTGCTTAATCTGTGTGGATTGTTGAGTGTGTTACAAACAAGGACAGGGTGCTTAATCTGTGTGGATTGTTGAGTGTGTTACAAACAAGGACAGGGTGCTTAATCTGTGTGGATTGTTGAGTGTGTTACAAACAAGGACAGGGTGCTTAATCTGTGTGGATTGTTGAGTGTGTTACAAACAAGGACAGGGTGCTTAATCTGTGTGGATTGTTGAGTGTGTTACAAACAAGGACAGGGTGCTTGCACTTGAATTGCAAACACAGCCTGTGAAATCCCTATTGCAAATTGGCAAGTGTGATTATATTCTATATCTCTCAGTAAAATATCACCGTGGCTGCACATCGTCTGTGGGAAAATAAAGACAATTAGCTGTAGTTTTTGTAGCAGTGTTCCCTTTGACTTCTACACACTTCTACACAGCCCCCCCCCCCCCCCCCCCCCCTCGCCCCCCCTTCAGTCTTTCTACACCCAGGAAAATTAATGGTCCAGCCACCACACTTAATTGTCTCCAATTGCTCTGACATTAATTATTAACATTTCTTGATCGTAACATCAGTACAGGTTATTAAAGGAAGGGTGTGAGAAGGATGGAGGACACGTAGTGAGAGAGAGAGAGAGAGAGAGAGAGATAGAGAGAGTGCAATGCACCAGAGAAAGGCACATAGACTTCTGTTACCCAAGCGTTGCAAAGATCCCATTACCTCCTAGGTGCAATCCGGCATGCAGGCCATAAGAGATATTGATTTCTAGGGGAAGCCAATCTCACGTCTCTGTAAATATTTTGGCTTGGCGAGCCTGGTGCTCAATTCCAGAGGGAGGTGCTGTTCCAAAAACATCATCTCAGTACAGCCAGGGGTGATGGGCGAGACTGCCTCCCTCTGAAGAGTCTTCCTTTCTTCTCTCTTTTTCTCTCTCCCTTTCTACAGTATTCTATTCTCTCCTATGCCTATTCAATCTGTTCCTTCTTCTCTCTTTCTCCTGTGTTCGTCTTCTCTGTTTTTTCTTATTTCTCGAGGGTAGTCCTCTCTCTATCGCCTCTTTAGCCTTCTATGTCTCCCTCCCTCTCTTCTTATTTCAAAGGAGAAGCCTGGAGCTGCTGCTATGGGTGTGGTATGAGAGTGTGACTCGGGTTCTGTGTTAATATTATCTCTGACGGCCGGGCATCTTTCTGGGAAGTCGTAAAGAATGGCTGGAAAGTGGCTGAAATATGAAGTACTTCCTCTTTTTTTTTTCAAAAACACAGTCTAAAGAGTGTTGATAGCTGTGTCAGTAGATTCTGCCACCTTTTGGATCAGTGCCATAAATACTGCCTTTCTTGAGATCATGAGCTATAGTACAAGCTAAATCTGAGTGTGTGTGTGTGTGTGTGTGTGTGTGTGTGTGTGTGTGTGTGTGTTTGCGTGCGTACGTGCGTGCATATGTGTGTGTGTGTGTGTGTGTGTATTTCTTACCATGATTTCCATAGAAATTGACATATTACATTCAAATGCTTGACATATCATTGCAGAATCACATTAAAATAAAATACAAAAGAATATTGAACTTTCAGTCGTAAGGTCTTCCCTCCCCACCTAAAAAATAAAATATAATACTGGTAGCAGTCTTGCCTTCTCAAAACCCAGAGATAGTCAACATGCAAAAAAGGAAGTCAGGAGAAATAAATAAAAACCCACTATTTTGTTTTCCTTAGACCCCCTTCCGCAATACCTTCGTGCCGCATTTATTTTGTATTTTATCTTAATTTAATCTTTATTCAATAAGAACGTCTCGGGAGAACCGGCTAAGGAAACATCAGTCCATAAAATAATAAAGGCTGTCGCTACGACGTGAATGCAGCTTCAATCTCCCAGGCAACTAAAGCGCGTGTCACACTGTCGCACCATCACCGATAATTCCATCGATTCAGGGCCTCGCAATTCTGAGAAATTCTCATTTAAATCAGCACACTTAATAAAAATGTGTCAGGGTACACATGTATCATCTCCGCTTGGCCTTATCAGTGGAATATTCAGCTCCTCTTGTTGGCATTAATGCATCGATGGCGTATAGTGCCGCTCCTATGCCGTGTAATTCCATGAATGCAAATAAGAGCGTTACGGGGTGACGGTGGTCGAGAAAAAAACGGATAATAAAAAAAAAATCTCATAAATTCCCAATTGTTCACAGAACAGAGTTTGAGATTACATTTTTGATGTTGGCCGATTTGCTTTTTGTTGATACAAATGTAACATATTCACTGTTAAAGCTTTCATTTTTTATGAAAGCACCAAGGCAAAACACTCTGCCATACAGTTTACTAAATTACAAAATGGAGATTGTAGCAGCACA
Organism: Ilyophis sp. 1 JC-2022; assembly: GCA_022702515.1. Classification (NCBI taxonomy): domain Eukaryota; kingdom Metazoa; phylum Chordata; class Actinopteri; order Anguilliformes; family Synaphobranchidae; genus Ilyophis; species Ilyophis sp. 1 JC-2022. The sequence goes on from CM040402.1 coordinate 48,892,639, forward strand.
CATACAGTATGCTTGCAATGCATTATTGTATTTTTTTCTTAATACCAGCTGCGGTCACCTTCCTCTTTTATTTTTTCTTGCAGTATTTATACACTTAGTGTTTGTGGGTGTAGCAAAGGTACAAGTAAAATTAAGTTTGCAGAAAACACTCAAAGAGCAGGATTTAAGTGTGTGTGGGTAGAGGGTGTACTTTGTTGTACTGACCTCTGCACCTTCTAATTAATATCAATTTGGACGACCGTATGTGAAGCCTTGCACTCTCTCTACCCCCTGATTAATTTTGAGTGTGTAATAGTTTCTGTCTGCCCCCAGTAACATTGCCCTTTCTCGCTGTGTGTGCTCTCTCTCTCCCCGTCTTAGTGTGCTGCCCACCGCAGCAGACGCTCCACGTCACCCCGGCGCAATAAACATTACCGCTCCTGTTATTGTCGCCCGCTCCCCGGCCTCCCCCACCCGCCCAATCCATCACATTCCCCTGTAAATAAAGCCCCCTCCACCCATGCTAATTTCTTTTATCATCCCCCTGCATCGCTGTCATCCATCAACACAAGCCAACCACAGTAGGCTTTATTTTACTACGAACCACCAAACTATCAAATATCCCAGAATAAACTACCATTCGCGTTTGCTCGGTTGCTCCAGAGACTTTAAATTTATTTTCTTTTTTTTTCTTGGCTGGTTGGTTGCCTAGACTGAGCATGAGCCAAACCTCCTCTTGTTGTGATTACGACTCGAATCCATTCCCATGTTCCAGTTCTGATGTTCCTCTCTTAATGTCTCTAATTGTAGTTCTTCCCAAAATACGTTCCTCAGACTCAGCTGTACTGTAATTAATTATGTAAGATAAACACTGTGTTGGTTCACTTAAAAACGAGAGAGTGAAATAATGTGGTTAGAACTAGGCCAAGCCAGGAAGTAGTTGCAGTAGGTTGTATGTGTGTGTGTGTGTGTGTGTGTGAGAAAGAGAAAGAGAGAGAGAAGGTGTATAGAGGTGTATAGAGTGGGCTAGAGCGTGGGCAGTGGGCGGTTGGCTTTGGCTGCTGGTTGGTTGGTTGGGGTGGGTGGGTGGTGTAGAAGACATGGCCCAACACTGCACCAGCCAGACCCATCTGCTCGTCACCTGGCCCTGGCACAGGGGAGTGGAGGTAATGACTGGGAAAGAACGCCAGCTCTTGGCAGCAGTGAAGAGGTAATTACAACGTGGAATCCATGCAGAAACAACACATCTGGATCCCAGAGTTTAGCAGAGAATATAAAATATCCACTGATGAACGGGAATCCTCTGGCTTCATACAGAATGTGAAATAACCACTGATCAGTGTGTAAATACTTTTTAATTAAGCTTTTGTTGGTTATCAAGATTTCCCACAACTCATGCATTAGGCTATTGATGCACAAGCTGTTGATTAAGTGTCACATCTAAGATCCATAAGCAAACATAGCAGTGATCTAAAACAAACTTGATCACAGAAAATAAATAAACAAGCAAGCATTTTTTTCTTTCTTAACTAAAGCGGGGTGGTTTTTTTTTTTTTCTGTGGGAACAGTCATAAAGAAAATTGCTTTCTGTAACTTATTGTGATACGCATGCTATAACAAACAGGTCTGTTTGTGAAAATGTAGCAGTTGCGTAAATCTATTGTGTTTCTACCATTGCTGGTCTTTCAGCGTGGGAGGATGTCATCGGAAGCTTTTTATTGCATGAGGGCAGAATTTTCACCCTGTATATTGTCACAGATGAATCATACATTCGGAATACTGCAACCAAATTCATCCATTAAGTCCTGATACATTTTTGAATTTTAAATGCCCCTCCAGCCCACCCCATTTTACATTGCCACATTAACAAATTTGAGCGGTTCTCCCTCTTTCTCTTTTTGATGCATTGCTCTCTTTCTCTCTTTTTCTCTCTCACTATCTCCCGTCTCTCTTTCTCTCTGTGTTACATGGTAAGTGATGCAGCGGCAGGCGGTGCTGTATCGATAAGTATTTTAGCGGCACCATCTAACAGGAGAGAGCCACCTTCACGAGTCTTACTCTGCCCACTCTCCCTCTCACTCACTCGCTCACTCTTTTTAAATTAAGATTTTAGTAATTAAATTGATAAAAAGTCATGGCAATACGCTTCATGGTTGCAGACCTGATTCTGAATGCCACACAGACTCTGTAGAGCAGAGGAAGTTCTACCTTTGATGTGCCGTTGTCTATTATTGAAAATAATTGGATTTTTTCCCCCCACTCTTTCTTTTACCCTGGACATGCTCAGTTAATCCTCCTCTCCGGGCTGCAGGAGCCTGCGGGCTGCGGCTCCCGCTATCAGGGAGGGAGCCGGCTGGCAGTGCTGCCCTGGTTCTGGCTTTTCAGCCGTGTTTTCCCACATAAATATGGGATTGGAGTTATGAGGCCCGGCCAGGACGGGAGCGGGGGGAGAGGGCTTAGGGAGTCAGCGCGCAGGTTTGGGCAGCGCCCACCGTCGGCTCTCGGCCTCGTAATCCAGGTGGAGCAGTGACAGCGCCTGGAGCGATTCAGATACACCGCGTCTGTTTTAGCCTGAGAGAGAGAGAGAGAGAGAGAGAGAGAGAGAGAGAGAGAGAGAGAGAGAGAGAGAGAGAGAGAGAGAGAGAGAGAGAGAGAAAAGAGAGAGAGAGAGAGAGAGAGAGAGAGAGAGAAAGAGAGAGAGAGAGAGAGAGAGAGAGAGAGAAAGAGAGAGAGAGAGAGAGAGAGAGAGAGAGAGAGAGAGAGAGAGAGAGAGAGAGAGAGAGAGAGAGAGAGAGAGAGAGAGAGAGAGAGAGAGAGAGAGAGAAGAGAGAGAGAGAGAGAGAGAGAGAGAGAGAGAGAGAAAGAGAGAGAGAGAGAGAGAGAGAGAGAGAGAGAGAGAGAGAGAGAGAGAGAGAGAGAGAGAGAGAGAGAGAGAGAGAGAGAGAGAGAGAGAGAGAGAGAGAGAGAGAAAGAGAGAGAGAGAGAGAGAGAGAGAGAGAGAGAGAGAGAGAGAGAGAGAGAGAGAGAGAGAAAGAGAGAGAGAGAGAAGAGAGAGAGAGAGAGAGAGAGAGAGAGAGAGAGAGAGAGAGAGAGAGAGAGAGAGAGAGAGAGATCCGCTCGCTCTCTTGAGACGGACGCCACCTGCGTGCCACAGCCTTACCCAGAATTCAAAGCTGACACTGTCCTGTGCCTTTTTAAAGGGAGATCAAAGCTGAAAGTACAGGTCCATGAGGCCCATCAGTCATGCTCAGATCAAGGCAGACATAATGTGCTTTTAATTGCAAACAGATTGGAGCCAGTTAGTGTATTTATATCTGCTGTGTGTGTATGCATATATATATATATATATATATACGGGTATGGTTATATATATATATGGCAAGGAGCTATCTTTTGGATCTTCCAAATTAAGGTGTGCAGTGAAAGTATCTGTTCTCTCTGCTTGCTTCTGAACCTCATTTCTGGAGGTTTAACAGCCTTGGTGGTTTGTACCAAGGTTCACTGAGCATCACAGGGAAAAATGAGAAAGCTTGGGTAGCACATATCCAAGCTGTTCCTCTTTTGGAAACAGATTAGTAACCATAACGTAATCATACAAAACTGCTCATGTCTCCACCTGACGAAGGAGCTGGCAGCTTTAATAGTCTGTTTTAACTCTTGAGCGTCGAGTCACTCTGCCAACATCAGCGTTCTTTTAAATTACACTGCACCATACCAGGCTGGACATGAGGGGACCCAACACACATCAGGAGGGTCACTTCTTCCTTTTATCACCCACAGGTACATCCAAGGGGCATCTTCTCCCAAAGACATGGTCATCATCGTTGACGTGTAAGTATCCAGAACCTCTCTGTGCGTGAATGTCGTCATGTTACAAAGCACAGACACACACACACACACACACACACACACACACACACACACCCATACATACACAGTGCTTCAACAACCCAGTGAATGTATAAAGTCAGTCCTGGGTACTGTGACACCTGTTGGTTTGAGCATGTGAATGGAATTTGGGATCTGGTGTTTGTAGCATTATATAATAGAAAAGCGTTATGCACAGTTTTTTCTTTTCTTTTTCTTGAAGACGTTTGCATGGCCATGTTCTGTATGGCTGTTAAACCCTTGAAATGGAATATACTGAAAAATTTTAATAAAATATTTAAATATTGCTCATAATATATGGGAAAATGTCGTTCAGATATTGTGACATATTACACTGTTGTGAAATATATTTGTCATTATATTTAAGAAAACATCTTCATATTCGCAATATATTCCAGTATATTCTATTACCTTAAGGGAAAAGTCTATTTCATGAGACTAATTTCAATCGCACAAAAATACAGCAGACTCTGACAAGAAATAGTTTTCTGTGCCTTAGTGTAAGTGATTGGATTCTTAGTCGGGAGCACCACAATGCAGGCAAGTATAAAATTACATAGTTCAAGTCTAGCAGTAGGTTTTTGCATTGGGCTAAATCCGGGATATTAAACTGCAAAAATTCCAATCTGACTATTTTACCACAGTTTCATCCGTGACTGTCATAGACCTTAATTAACTTTTAATGTTTTTAACATTTCATTTTACTTAACAGTGTTACATCAAATAAGGCATTTTGAAAGGAGGCATACACTGGGAATAAACAAATATCTTTAATGAGACATCTTGTACAGATAGCTTTTGACCAAACAAAAGTCCAATCCTGAGTTATCCAATATCTTGTGTACATTACTGTGATTACTTTTTCACTTTTTTTACCCCTGCCTGCAATACACACGGGTGCGGCTTATCTATAGATTTTACGAAGCTAACGGCCCTCGGGGGGCGCAGGGAGCGCTCTAGCCAAGAGCGAGAGAGAGATAACAAAGCGAGGAAGACGAACGGAAGATTTTTAGTTTGATTGTGTTTTGAGTTTTTTTTTTATGCACACACACACTCATCATGGAAACACACACACAAAATGCATATGATGATGCTTTTTTAGTTTAAGGGCATCGATCTTCTGGTCTGAAAGGAAAATAGATAGAGCTGCTGCAAAACAAAAACATAAAACGTGCTGATTAGTACAGTGTTTATTTGTTGGTGTGAACGCGCGATCGCGATCGCAATAAATACGCGAAAAAAATAAAAAAACGGTCAAAAAAAAAAACCAACAATATATAAACAAAAAAAAAATAACAATTACGTAGGCCTAAATTCGACATTAGATTCGTTTTTATGGGCTATATATCTATTCGATAAGAGCTACTTACCTTTTTCCACCTCGCTGTTTTACTTGTTTTCCTGAACAGGCTAATCATTTTTTTTTTTTTTTTTTTTTTTTTTTTTTTTTTTTTTTTTTTTTTTTTTTTTTTTTTGTTAAGTAACGGTAAGCTCGTTTTTTTTTTTTTTTTTTTTTTTTTTTAAAGCAACACAAAACAAAATGACAAACATGATTCAAATGTCAAATTTGTCAATATTTACATTAATAAATAAAATAATATAACTAATAAACCGATTGTATTCTCTGGTGTGCGACGACTAGGGGGTAGCACGTTGAATCGTGTCTAGTCGACTAAACGCGCATCCCTAACTGTGTATCATCTTTCTGTGTACGTAAAATATCTCATGTTACAACGTGACCTGGCGCGGCATAGACAAGACAAGCGGCTATATAATATGTAATGTTTTTTTTCTTCTAAATTTCGTTGGTGCGGCTTTTATTCAGGTGCGCTCAATAGTCCGGAATTTACGGTAGATCAGATTATGTTCACTTTATTTGTCCTTTATTTCTGAGGGCATTTGTATTTGTCACAAGGAGGACATACATTGAAGACCTACAGACTACATAATTCAGGAAAAGGCCTTCCGTAATGATCATGTGATGAGTCTATCCATGGTGAATGTGTTTCTCTGGTGACCGTGTGCCCTGTCGGTGTCCGTGCAGGAGTGGCAGTGTGAGCGGCCTCACTCTCAAACTGATGAAGACCTCAGTGATGGAGATGCTGGACACTCTCTCAGATGATGATTACGTCAACGTGGCCAGAGTGAGTGTGCATGCTGTCCCACAGTATGAGTAGTGTGTGTTTCTATGAAACAGACTGTGTGTATTTGTGTGTATGTGTGTCTGTGTGTGTGCGTGTGTGTGTATGTCTATGTGTGTGTATGCATGTGTGTGCGTGTGTGTGTGTGTGTGTGTGTGTGCCGGGGGGGAATAGGGTCAGCTTTAACATCAATGAAATAGGATGGATGTGTGTGTGTTTGTTTGTCGTCTATATGAAATATTCAGGGCCCAGCAGCTATTGGATTACAGCTCAACATGGCCTTGCTGCCTTATGAGACACAGTGCAAAGGCATAGCATTGCATCCATCTTGATATCCACTTTATAAGGCAATAATACCATTTTAAACACAACAACAGGGAATAATCTGTCTCTTTTAATTTTGCTCACTACTAAGGGAAGATGAGCTTCTTTTGCCACTGGGAACCAAATTGATTTATCTCCTCGCCTCTCTCTCGCTCCCTTGCTCTCTCTCTCTCTCTCTCTCTCTCTCTCTCTCTTTCTTTCTCGCTTGCTCCCTCACTCTCTTGCACTCTTTTTATGTCTTCTCCTTCTATGTCTTTCGCTGTCTGTATGCTTCACTGTCTGTCTGTCTGTCTACTTGGCTATCAGTTTATTTCTTTCTGCCTTTCTGTTTCTCTCTTACTGTCTGCTTCTACTCAATTGTAGTTTTTATTGTTCAATTTCAGTTTTAAATGAGCTTCATTGACATGACAACATTCATTTGTATTGCCGGAGCATAGTGTATACAAATTACGGAAAAAATGTAATAAGTGAAAAAATTTGAATAGTAAAAAACGTAAATGGGGAAAAAGTAAGTAGGTATAACTACATACTGTAACTGCAAGCGATGATGAAGTAAAGCCTTCGTTTCTCACTGCCTGCCCGAGCTCTCCTGCTCTTTTTTAATGTGATTGTCTCATTTTACCGTTTTCTGTGTGCCCTTGTGTTCCAATCAGCAAATAAGAATAAAATGTTACGTGGGGAACATTTGTGAAACAGCGGTTCTTGCTCCTTGGTTGGCAATAACATGCTCAGCTCAGAGAAGTACAAGACCATTTCTTTTATGGTGTTAATGTAAGTGATAGGGAGAACTAGCATAAGCACACAGCATCAGATTCAATATTCAATCTGTACTTCATTACTGTCCATTCAAGGCCTGCTCATGGAAGCCATATACTAGTGGTTGGGCTAGTGGTGTGTGTGTGTGTGTGTGTGTGTGTGTGTGTGTACATGTGTGTGCCTGTGAGAGTGTGTGTGTGTATTGGGTGTATCCATGTGTCATGCAGTATCACCTCATCTGAAAAAAAGGCAGGAATTGTGAAGGTTTGAAAGCGAATGGAAATGGAAGTGGCCAGTGGCAAGCCCCTGTCAGGATAATCACCTTGCCTGCACACTCCTAAAGTTTGGCTCTCTGGACAGATGGATATCGCTCAATGCCTTTCAGAGCCCATTACATGAAATAAATAATCAAATGAGTAATTGTAATCAGATTTTTTAAAATCTCTTCTTCTCTTCTTGTGGTAATTCCTTGAAGTTGCATGTGTTCAGATAAGGAGGAAAAGGCACAGGCTGATCTGAAGCTGGAAGAAGTGAAGAAAGAGACTCGGAGAGGGAAGGGGCTTGGTGGAGGGAGGGGGAGTGTGACCATAGAGCCAGCAGTAATGTTAGACTGCATATCTTACACCTGTCTCTCTTTCTGTCGCTGTTCATTGTGCCATTCTGTGCTTCTTCTCTCCTTTCGTCTGCCTCTCATCCTGTTCATCTCTTCCTGTCCGTCTCTTCCTGTTCATCTCTTCCTGTCCGTCTCTTCCGTTATGTATTTCGACGGAATGTCGGCGTGTTTGACCGCGCACTGGTATGATGCGAGCTGGAGCAGAATATGAATCCTGAGTGTGTGAATAAAGTGAGACACAAACTGTCGCAGACACACATGCCCCTGTGTGTAAATCCCAGCTATGAGCTTAAGAAATGCGCAAAGTAATCTGAGAAAAAATTTCACCAATTCTCAGCCTTCTAAAAAAAACAGCTGTGAGAAAAGTGTAAATGTAACCTTTATGAGAACAGTGTAACTTCGTCCTGTTAAAAATGGTGCCAATCTCTATGAGTGAGAATTGTTGGGAGTATTTTATTCTGCTTAGACAAGCCCCAGGGTTGCTGTGCATGTGTGTGTGTGTGTGTGTGTGTGTGTGTGTTGTGCCTAGTATTTTCACTGTCACAAAGGTTAATAGACAGAATATGAACAAGGTATGAGGTCAGACAGACCACCACTAAACCCAGACTAAGGCAGGAGATTCAGCAACACAGTCACTCACAGACACACACACACACACACGCGCGCGCACACAATCACAACAGCGCACGGTACATACATTCACATACACACACATACATGTTCACATACATACGCAATACATCCACCCGTGTACACTCAGACACACAAGTGAAGCAGAATACTCCTCTCAGATGCGTTTCAGCTGCCTCAGTCTGACCTTGGCTTCCTGCTGCCCACTGGCGCTGCCCTTGTGTCCGTCTCGGGGACAGTTAGTTCCAGCCATGGTCGGTTATCCAGCAGGTAATGCTGTCTTTGAGAGACTGTTAAAGCTCTAATCAACCTTTAAAGCAAAGCCAGCGCTGGCAGAATGTATGTGTGTGTGTGTGTGTGTGTGGGCTGTGCGTACCTGCTGTCTGAAAGATTTTCAGGGTCACCTAAGGTTGTTTTTCTGAATTGAACTTCATAAATTAAATGAAGGGAGAATGTATAGTTGGCTTTGGATTCATCAGCAGGCTTATTTGATGTGCACTGCTCTTGGTAGGATACTGCACATCCACCCAAACATTTTCACACGGTTTCATTGTATTTACTATTTTCACGGCCCGCTTAGAATCCCATTTCTACTGATCCTTGATGCCATAAACATTTGATCTCAGATGTATTACTTTTATTTCTGAGGATGTCTGCGATTGACTTTTTTTTTCACGTCATTCAGATAAACTAAATAACTGTACTATTCCAAATATGTTTCTCAGATTTGATCAGTGCTTATATATTTATACTTATATTTATATACTCTGGTGATTAAATGTGAAGTACCATCACATGCAGTTACTGTTTATTTTATCTACAGTCTGCAGTAGATAAATTTGCTTTGTGCAGCATCTAAAGCACTATTCAGATGGGACTGGTACTACAGGACAATGCGGGTGATGTATTTATTATCATAACACATTTCGATTGATTCATGATGATTACACACACAAGAGAGAGCGTTCCCTCCAAAATCGCAAAAAGGCATTTGAGGGCATTGTGTACCCTCTGCTCCCTGGATCGGATCGCTTCCTCGATGCTCCTGCTGCTGCTGCCTCTGCACTGAAAAACAAAAAACGCGCGTATGGCAGCCGACAGCATAGACACATGCTGTCTTTCACAGTAATAGTGACATCAATCAAAAACGTTAATAGGCAGGTTACTATTATTTAGGAAATTATGTAACTGAACCTGCCATAAATGTGACCTATCCTATCACCTTCTCAGCCTTGGCTCTTCTCTTCCATTTAATCATTCTCAAGCAGTAGGTTTTGCGGGTTGAAATTATTACTATCATACAAAATAAAAATTGACATGTAGAGTTGTAGAATAAAATTACATCACCTGACCTCCCCTAGTAGAATTTATCCTGTCCAAATAGATCTTAAGACACCCGTTGGTCTTACCGTAAGGCTGGGTATCCTGTGGTAGCATCCAGGTGTACAGATACACACTACCCTATCATTGCTCCCAGTCCGAAGCCCTGCGTCCATGGTTACTGGTCTACATGGCCCTGTTCTACTTTTTACAACATGTCAGTATATTGGTGAGGACAGAACTGTAACACAAGCTGTTGTAGGCCTCCTTGGTTCCATGGCCAGCCCTAATCTAAGTGGTCATGTGGGAAAATACAAATGCATGTGCACGTGCACGCACAATTAGACTTAGAAACACAAGTATGCTTTGTATATTACAAGTATATTGTGTGTTGAATGTGCCAATGATGAAATAGTCAAATTTTTGTGTATTGTGGGGTTTTTTGTTATTGTTTTTGGTGTTTAACAAAAAATTATACGTACACATATCCATACGTACTGACACACACAGCAAAACAGTTGGTGTAAATCTAACACTGTTGGTGTAACTTTAACACTATAGGGTGTACATTTAACAAACTAGAGTGTTTACTTGAGACCACAGTCTCAAATGTACATTAAGATTTTTTCTGTGCAGAAACACACGCAGTAGCCCTATGAACGTTGCCCCTAGTGGTTGAGATGTATCCGTCTCAATTACAGTATTCATGTTTGTCTGAAGTTATACACTACAGCATATAACTTCAGACAAGAAGTATTTTTTTAAAGGGTAGCCGCTTGCGAAAACCTCAGCTTTTCCAGTTACACTGCAGTGCCATAAAATAGGAGGGTGTTATCAATAGCCCAAAGCATACAACCCTCCTCTCGCTACAACTACAGAATGTAAAATGCATAAAATGCACCGTTTATACACGCTAAGAAAATCATGTTCATGTATAGAAACAATTTTTTTTTTAAACGTTGTACAAATGTGCATTCGCTGTTTCTCTTGCTTACTGTACTATATACAGTACCTGATGCACTTTCGGTTTAGAAGACACCTAATTTTTTTCTCCAAAATTTCTCGTATAAATATGTTTAGGAAACCAAGTACTTACGAGTATATTCAGCTGTTCAGAGTATATTCAGTAAAACAGCTGTTTTAGGATTAACCCTAAAGAGTTTATTTTGTTCAATTTCGCCCTGTACAGTAAACATTTCCACAGCGACCACCCGTCGCACGTAGGGCTAAAATATGTTGCTGTTCTTGTGTAAATACACGCGCGCTTTTGTACGTTTAAAAAAAAAACATATTTAAATACATTCGGCGACATATGTTATGGTTATTATATATATATACTGTATGTGACTATTCTGAAATAAATCTATTCTGTTGCAAATTTTCTTCAATTTGAACTTTAAACCATGGATGTGCAAGGAATATTTTTTGAGATATTGACATTTACATAAAACTAGTAGAAACCAGGTGGAAATTGCCTCTTGAGGGCCAAAGTAAATATGGTTAAGCAAACCTGTGCATGTGAGCATCCGTACACCGCACGTGTACACACACATAACACAAACACACAGACACACAAACCAACAAAGACAGACTTTGTAGGTCCTACAGTAGGATAACTGAAGGAATGTGAGACTGTGGCGGGTAGTTCGTGAGGCAGGGAGTCACCCAGGGGCTTGGTGTGAATGTGACAGTCTGAGCAAGTGGAGTGGACAGGTGAGGGAGTGCACCAAATGGATTGTGATGGCTGGCCCGTCCGCTGCTCAGCCCCCTGGGGACCTGATGCGTTCTCTAGCTCGCCTCCTATATCCGTGGCCTTTTTTAGCAGCTGCCCAAGGCTCGTCCATCACATCGGCGAGGGGATGCAGCGATGCTCGGTTAAATAACAAAAAAAAAGCACCCAAGTTATCTGAGCTGAGACAGGCACAGAGACGGGGGGAGCTGAGCCGGTAATTAGGAAAGGTGAAATTAATGAAGTTTCTCCCTGACATTCGCTGGACTCTCCAGACCACCGCGGGCCCTAACCACAAAAACCACCCCACACCAGCATCAGGTCCCCTGGGGAGGGATCACCCTGGCCAGGCTCTCACCGGCCATCTTGGAGAAATAGGCGTAATTTTTCCTTCCTGACTACACCCGCAGCTGAAGAACATTCCAGAAGCTGGGGGAAAGACGGAGAGAATGGCAGAATTGTCTTTCAGGATAATATTGTTGACTCTAATTTGAAACCAAAGTGGTTTCTGAATATGGCAGTTGGCTGAATGCAGTGGGTGAAGAGTTTCCGTCTGCCTGACCTCTCCCAGCTGCATGCTAAGCCTCCTTCCAGCACACCGTCCCTCCCCACCCTTCTCTCCATGGCCACACATGCTCCAGCATGCCTGGTAGGGCTGCAGTACCATACATGCCATCGCAATGTTACAGCCATTTATTTAGGTTACGTCAAACAAAGCAACATGCTTCCATTAATTGGCCACCCAGAGGGACCTACCTGAGAGGAACATGGCCAGCTGTTCACCCACTATCGACCAACACCCCTCCCCCCCAATCCCCTCCATCTCAGAGCTCTGTCAGGTGGCCGCACACCTGGCTGACAGTCATCCACGCCACGTCTACGGTTTCACGTGGAAGCCTCTCCAGGACCTGCCTTTCAAACAGATAGAGTAAGACGTGTCATCTGGCCTGCCTTGATTAGTTGCAGCTGTGATCATCAGGCTATAATGGCTGCAGATTTTGTTTCAATTGCAAACGAGACGTTCTGTCACAGAAACACCTGAGTATTTTGAGCATCGAGCTCCATTTTTAATTAATCACACAGATAAAGCTTAATATACTCCCAAATGGTATTTTTGGCATTATTCTTTGTGAGTCTAAGGTTTTGAGGGCAGACTAATCCTGACTTTACTGTCAATTTTGAAAATGTCTTTTGTGGGCCAATAAGCGGTGATAAAAGCTGAAGAACAAATGCAAATGTCAACTTTTACCATGGTTACTGTCTGGTTTTCCAAATGCTCGATCTCCAGAATATCAAAGCATTGCAAGTGACCTTCAAATAATCAGAACATTAAAAGGCTGACATTACCAAAGTCAACCGATGTTCTCAATTGTGAAGGCATAGACAACTGTGTCATGGTGCATAGTCTGCCGTACTCACCGTCAAATAATTCCACTCATGTTTTGAGGCACTGCTGAAGCAATCATTCTTTTTGAGGACAGCCGCTGTAATTATAGGCCTTTTGCCAGCATGACAGCAAGAAGCAAACAGCTTTATCGACTTATGTACAGCGGTACATGAAGTGGCTGTGCTGGGCCGGCCAAATCTGTAGGGGCTGATGGGAGTCTTGCAACTGAATGTGTCCCTGGATTATGAGTAAGAGGGAGAAGTGGGTTCCAAGTGTTTTGAGGCAAATAATGGCATTGAAGTGGTGAAGCAGGTGGTGTAAAGGTATCAGTGTTTGAGGCTGATTTTTCAGTCCACCTACTAAGTCAATGCAGGAAAGTTTGAAAAACAGGACAGGCACTGTCAGAGATCATTGCATGATTCACACACTTAATATTCTGCATTGGTATCATTTTTGTATATTTATGACAGTAGGCTCATTTGGATTTAGATTAGAGGTCAAATAAAGATAATGGGATTCTGAGCTTTGAATAGAATACTCATATTGACTATAGCTTTTTCTATTGCTTCTCTGTTTCTTTCTCTCTCTCTCTCTCTTTCTCTTTCTTTCTCTCTCTCTCTCTCTCTCTCTCTCTCTCTCTCTCTCTCTTTCTCTCTTTTTCTCTTGCTCTCTCTCTCACAGTTCAATGAGAAGGCTGAGGCCGTGGTGCCCTGCTTCAAGAACCTGGTCCAGGCCAACATCCGCAACAAGAAAATCTTCAAGCTGGCCGTCAATGATATGTCTGCCAAAGGCACCACAGACTACAAGTCTGGCTTCCATTTTGCCTTCCAGCAGCTGCTCAATGTAAGACATGGAGGACGAGTGTAGTTCCTAATGCATTCGTTAACACAGTGCTAAATATTAATAATTATAATAATTCATTAGAAAACAGTCATTCTTTCAAAGGCACAATATATATACTAAACCTAAATTAAACTGGATAAAACATTGTCTTTCAACCTGAAGGCCATTTCATGTTGACTCAAACCTGACCCAAATGTGAGCCCAAAACAAAAAATTTCTTAGAACCTCCTCCCTGCACATTTTTTTAAAACCTTTTTTTCATTTACCAAGACAATACTACTGTAAAACTACATTCATTTTTCCTTTTCTGTAAATTTTCTTCAGAACCGATTATGATTTCAATTGGAACTTCAACAAACTTTCTAGGCCTGTCTATTTCCATTTATATTGAAAAGAGTTAATTGTGCCTCGACTGAATGCGTGGCGCTGCCGTACACAAAGCTTCGGTGGCCCCTCGTAACCTCCTTCCGCGCTGCACAAAACACACTCCAGCTGTTACATTGTGTCCTGTTTTTTTATTTGTTTTCATTGTAACAGGGCTGTTATTGGAGTTTCCTGTAAGCTTGTAAGCGAGATTTTGCTTGCGGTCATAATTTGTGTTTGGCCTGAATGACTGTGCCAAATGAATCTTTTGTCACACCAAGGGCATGAAACATGTGGCCTCAACTTTCCCTTGCAACTTTCTGTGACTTTTTTTTGTATATTCTTGAAAATTATAGCGAATTATGACGGACATTTGTACTTTGAATCGATTACAAATTAAATTCCAAGCATGCTTGTGTGTGCTGACGTTAGATTTTGAAAATGGTAAGGGTCTAGGCTGTATCTACATCTGCTTTCAATTCCAATGCCATTAGGGTGGAACAGATTTTGGAGGAAAATAGCAGCCAATTGGTTAATGGAGTAAGCTGGCATGTCCTGTTCAACTGAAGGAGAAAAAAGGCATTTTAATCTGTGTCCACAGCAATTGAATTGAATAATTGGCTGTGGACCCATAATAAAAGAAAAACTGTTTTGTAATGATATTATTTATCTTTATTAGAATCTTGTCAGATTGACACTGCCCTAGCCTGCATATCAATGCTCCGATCACTGGGGCCGCTTCAATTGAAACTGATGCCATTGCAGGGAAGCAGCCATTAAGACCAGACATGAATGATAAGGAGTGCGATATAGAGAGGACTTTACTTGATCTTTCAGGAGACTGAAGCATACTTTTAATACAAAGTTTGATTGCTTCTTCAAGTTTCTCTATATGCACATAGTTCTTCTCCATAGTGCATATTCCTATTTCAGATCTCTTGCTTGAACAGCAATGTGAATCTGGAGCTGAACGCTCACATCATAGTCCACCAAACTGGAAACACAAATATCTTTACCCTGGCCACTGCTGGCCACTCTAATAACACATATACACAAACACACACACACACACACACACACACACACACACACACACACACTCGCACACATACAGTACATATATGCATAAACAAACACAAGCAGTCACTCATCACACATGTACACAATATACAGTTATTATTATTATTATTATTATTATTATTATTATTATTATTATTATTATTATTGTTGTTGTTTTTGTTCATTCTGGGTATCCAGTTGTAATCTTACTGATGAATCTGGGCAGAAGATTAGCCTGGCCAACAGTCTGAAGCAATGTGTAGTTTTATTTCCAAAGGCTGATGTCACAAGTCGGGACGAATGGAGCTCAACAGCTTCTTCTCTAGTTTTTCTAGTTTTGTGGCCCAAAGTTAGCTCACATGATGAGCTGACTGATGCCTCTTTATGGAGTCCTTTTGGAGCAGCAGGGGTTGTTGTTTTGCTTGAACAGAGTGGGGCAAACTGATTTTGGCACTGAACTATTAAATGCGATGCAGCCCATTGGTCCTGACACAAAATTAGCATGCTACTGCTCGTTTTACCACTCTTTCTCTCCTCTCTCCCTCTCTCACTTTATTTCTATCTATCTCTATTTCTCTCTCTCTCTCTCTCTCTTTTTTTCTGAAATGCAGGAAACCAGCACGCCGCGAGCAAACTGCAACAAGATGATTATGATGTTTACAGATGGAGGCGAGGACCGCGCACAAGACATTTTTGAGAGATACAACTGGCCCAACAAGACGGTCAGTTTGTCCGTATTACTGTGGCTCTTTGTTTCCCAAACTCGTCCCTTCTCTGTTTTTCCGTTTTTAATTTCCTAAATTGAGGGAGTTTTGCCACCACATTTGGAAGTGTGCTATCTGAAAAGTTAATACACCACACTGTCATGTAAGGTAAACCAGGTTTGGTTCTCATCCTTAACTACCATGAAGGATTAATATATTTGTCCTGTAATTTGGGTGGGTTTGATTTGATCTTGGGACCCCCTCTCTCTGACCCCTTCTCCATTCACTCTCCATTTTTTGCCTTTGTTGCTTATTTCTGCCCTGTCCTCCCCAAACCCTCTTGCTCTCTATTAAACAGCTTTCTCTATGTTTTCCTCTCTTGTCTGGAAAGCGAGGAGATTTGCTGCTGGTGTTAACAGCTCTGACCTCTCAACTAATTAGTCACTTAATCATCAGAGCGTCCACATGAACAGCAACAGTCTCCTCTCATTCACTTTCTGTTTTTCTTTCTCCGTCTGCTGTCCTCTGTCTTTTGCTGCCTGTCGTCTCTCATAAACAAATGACTGTCCCCCGTCCCCCCCTCCTCCATTCTCCATGTTTCTACTGCTTTTCTCAGGTACTAAATCTCCCTATCGCACACTCTTTTGTAAATCGTCCATTTTACCCCTTTCCGTTCTCCCCCGCTTTTCCCTTTTCTCACTGGAAGGAGTTTTGATGGGCACACCATCAGATGGGCTAACTCCACTGGAGTGGGTGTGGCTCCAGGGAGAGTGTTCTATCTCAGAAGTAGCTACAGGCTTTCAAATTGACATTGACCTTCACATTTTTAAGAGAGCTTAAAATTAATTTCAAGCTCCAGTTAGATGTACATGTTAAACAATAGTGATCAAGTAACTCATTGATAATCTCACCTTGGTGCCTCCAAAGGGAACTCGACTTCAGGAGAGAACATTACCGGATGTTTCTGCAGGAAAAACATTTATTCGCTGTGATTCACAGTCACATCACACAACTTGAAATTTCTTTGATCTCACACCTCAAGGATATCTTGGATGTCTGACAGATGGTTTTACCTTATCATTGGCATTTAACATACCTGATTGGAGCTTGAAATTAGTCTTAGATTTTCTGGAAAACATATTTGAAAGTTGTCAAATAGCCAGGGAAGAGGGAACAAGGAGTTTTCAAAAACCAGGTAGCAATATGCGGTTGGACGTTCTAGGCAGATGGTCTGAATGATAATCACTTGGTGCTTGGACGCCCTTGATTAACCCCAGGAGTTGCTACAGAACTTCAGCTGAAAGTTTGGTCACACAGTGACAATCAAATAAATGGTGTCTCTTTCGTTGTCATGTGACTGTTAAAGACACAGAGGTCATGCACCTCCCTTAAAATGACACTTTTTCATATGTTGTTTGCGTCAATGTGTTGTGGTCCTACAGTAGGCTCTGTTAACTCAAATGATTCTCCAGCGGGTGAATCTCTGCCTTTATTGAGGAGACTCCTCTGGCTTTTTCTGTATCATATGGTTTCCTCTCCCTCTTTATCCTTAATTTTTTGGACACTTATTAGCATGACAATCAAATTGTGTAGACAACGCACAGTAACAACTAATGATGTTCTAATTTTCCTGGTTTCCTCATGGTTCATACCCATATCTCCTCTTCCTCCTTGTCCTCTTTAGCCCCCTGGCTTGGTTATCATCATCCCCTTGTGGCTCTCTCTATTTCTCTGTCATTATCTCACATTCTATTTTCTGCTCAATATCTCTGTCTTATCTCCTTCGACTTGTTTTGTTCCTCTCTTTGTTTAAAGTGGAATCCTCTTCCCATGTCTTATGCTTCTGTCCCTCGCTTATTATTTCAAAAAGCTGGGTGATACTGACCTGAGGGCAGTTTTGGGCTATTGCTATATGGCTGACTCTAGTATAAGGTCTTGTGTTAATATATAATTTATATTATTAGTTATATTGTCAATAAAATCTCTCTGTTTCTCTCGCCCTCTGTCTCTTCAGGTGCGCGTGTTTACGTTCTCTGTGGGCCAACACAACTACGATGTCACCCCCTTGCAGTGGATAGCTTGTGCGAATAAGGGTAAGTGGTTGTTGGTGGCTAAGCTGTGTCCCTATCAGACAGCATGCCTTTACTACTGCGCATTGGGCAAAGCTGGGGTAGAGAACCTCCGCATCCTATTCTACCTGCCTATGTGCCTGTGTGACTCCCCTCCGTTCACCAGGGGAAGATTTTTCAATGCCCCAGTGATACAGCAGACAGCGTTTGCAAATGCAGGACTGGCACGCCACTGTCCTTGTCCCAGCTAAACTGCCTGATGTTAATAGCCTGCCAAACTGACCACTTTCAAGCACTAAAACCACTCCTCTCTTCATTTTTTCTTGTGTAATTTTCATATTTTTAAAGTCATAGGCTGGGATTCAACATTTGTCCTTAATTAAAAGCAAACAGTTTGGCAAGTTAGCAATCACTGAAACTAATTTAGCAAACTGACTTTGTGGAGAAAAGGTATAACGCTTGCATTTAAATAAAATAAAAATGAAGGACAAATGTTGATGGAATACCAGCCATAATGTGTGTATTGTATTTACTTTGTCATGATATACACTTTCTCTGTTTCCATTCAAACCCGCTCGCGTATCACAACTTTAAGTTTATTTTTACTCTGCAGTTCACCTTCACCCAAAATAGAAATCCTCTTTGCATCATAATTGGAATTTGCCAACAGTGTGGCCTGTATTTGAAGTGACTTTTGCGCAAAGGGTTCGTTTGTTACCCCGCATGTACTGGGCTGTACTGTAGGATGACATTTTTAGAGGTCTTCTGAATTGGAACATGTTCAGGCTGGGGGTGATGGGGCGATGGAAGCGCCGTCGGCTTACGAGGCCTCAACAGCTTATATCTCCCATTTTCTTTTTGTTTTTGTTTTTTTAATCTCCTGTATTTCAGTATCTCTCTCATGCATAACTTTTTATAGATGGGAAATGGAGCAGCACTCAAAAGACAATAATTAATTGAAAATTGAGCCAAGTGCTTTCACAGAAGTTCAAATGAATTACAGACGAATCTGTACTTTTGTCAAGATAACCAAGGCGTCTTTCTGATTCACCAAAGCTCATTCAAGCCACAGATTTAAGCTTGTTCTGGCATTATGTGTGCTACCATGATGCTTATGGTACAATGTAATGGCATTTAACTATTTTTACATCCTTGCTGGAGCTGTTGTAGTACTATACATTGTTCAACACTTCGCTCTCCAACATGCTTGCTGCTGATAGGATGAGGAACATGATCCTCTGTTTATTTTGGTTTGGAGTTTTGTACAAGATGTAATGCCGCTCACTGTGGTGCCTGTTTTTTGTTTGGCATTTCAGTTCTGTCAGTTTGACAGCTTTAGTTGGCCTGTTCACTCTTTATATTCCCGCAGCAGCAATACATGGCAATAAATGTGAGCATAAACAGGGCCTTTGGTATGAAAACACTTTGAGTGACAATAAAAATTCTAGCTCCCATTTGGCACAAAATTATCTTCAGAGCTTTTTACGGGGCTGAGTTTTCAGACAATCTCCTCCCGCTCCCTTCACTCTAACCTCTTATCTGTTTGTCTGCATTAGTTATTCCCAAAAATGAGGCTACCAGTTGTCAGAAATGAGAGACACGCCTGTCCTCTAGCTCGTAACTCTCATGTTGTACTGTGTGACCCATGGTCACACTTCCTCACAAGTGAGTACACTGAAGGAGTGTGTGCATTTCACCCACAATGCTCCTTGCCTTGGGTGAAGGTGAGGGTGGTGCAGTGGTAACTTGTGATATAGCTCATGACACAATTTGAGGATTCCAAGAAAAAAAGGGGGATAATTGGAAGGCTGTTGGGTTCACGGGAATAACGTATATCAGGTCCAGTAATAGAGATCTTTCAGCACACGGACAGGATTGGAACTGGGCTGCGGCCCTTCCTCATTCCGTGGGAGCGCCTCTTTCCCAGACGTCCTTCTTCCACTCATCAGTTCTCTTAGTCGTCCTTCTTTCTGTGCTCCTGTCCTCCAAACTGTCCAAGCATGGCACTCAACTGGTGAGGAAAAAACGAACTGCAGGAATTCAGAGAGACTTTGCCTGTAATCCTTCATAAAGATGTTGACTCCTAAATCATGCTTTCCCCCCTAAAAGAAACACGCCTGGCAGAAGACTCACTGTACTGTGCTGTCACTGGCACTGCTGATAATAACGTAGCGCTGCGAGTGTGCTCTCTTCATTTTCTGGGTGCCTCCAACTGCACACTGCAGCCACACCGTAGAAAACTATGGAAACAGAAACCTCGCGGAGAACAATACCCCCTCCTTATGCAAGCGGCGTGCTCAGTTAAATTTTTGCATATTGCCCATTTAAACAGCAGGATATGTATTGAAACAATTCAGGCTGAGTAGCTGCTCTTCTTTCATCAAGCGTATAACAGCAGTCTCCCATCCGAGCATTCAATCTGCAAAAATTAAGTTACAAACCTTAACTGCTCTGCTACATCCATTTATTTTAAAGTGTCTCAAAGTAATACCGTTTATTCTACGCCGCCTGCCTTTTTTCAAATCCCGTTGAACGACTTAAATAACCATAGGTGTCGTAAACAAGTCCACACAAACAAGTCTATTGGCAGAAAAGGTGGCGGAACTATGAAATATGATGCTTATATTTTCAGATAAAAGGTTTGGCGTACCTGCAGTGGGTACTGATTGAGGCTCGTAAATGTAACGCTGCAGGTTTGATGGCCGGGTGAGGTAGCGACTGTTGTTACTTGGAGTGTGGTACTAATTGCTTGACTTAATGTTAGAGTTTATACAGATGAGTAAATGGAAAATGTAAGCTATGTGCATAGTCACCCCAGATAAGGGCACCTGCTGGGGAAATATTAATAATAATTAAATAATTTTAATGAAAAATGCTTACCATACAAATTCAGTGCTAAGTGCTAAGTGGACTGCAGATGAATTTGGCGTGCAGGTGTCCGCAACAGAAATCACTATTAAATTTGTCTGTGGACAGTGACACATTTAGCATGAATACCATAAGTAAGGGCCTCAGGCAATCAGGTACGTTTTTTATAATCAATGAGTTTAAATGAGGCAGTTGAATGGAGCTTCCCTTTCTTAAGCTTTGTGTGAAACTGGTTCTTCCCTTACCAGAGAATGTTCTCATGGTCATACTATCTCTCACTCGCCAGGACAGCCATTCATAGCAGCAGACTCTGTGACTTTGTGCTGTGCATGTGTCCTGGCATGCCTGTGTGTACAGAGGAATTAAATTGTGTTTCACGTGCCCATCATGCCTCTTAACAGTCTTTGGATGGTGTCACTCACTGTACAAGCACTTCTCACCTATAATAACTTCACTGTTTTGTGGCTGTTGACCCGGCAAGTTGTTTCTCATAGACTTCCCCATTGTTTTAACTAATCAGTTGTGCAAGCACAGACAGGCTCTGCATTCCACATACACACTCGCCCGAGACACAAATAAATACAACAACGAGGACAAGGAACACAGAGGTCGAACACCTCGTCCATCGACCAATGTGAATGTCTCTTTAAAGGGGTGGGGCATAGTCAATTCCCTCCCCTCCCCACTGCGCCCATTTAAAAAAAATCGCTTATCTGTTTCTAGGTACTATTTTGAAATCCTCTTTGGGTACATTGCACCAACCTTCTGGGTGGAGCTTAACAGAAACAAACAGGCAAGCAAAGCAAGGCAGCATCCGATCAAACATTAACCTATGTCCCGCAATTGTGTCACGCTCCTGCCAACCACTGTGGAAAGGAAGGACAACTCAAGGTTCTTGCACACTCTCTCTTTATTAAATGCCCCTGTGGTGATGGGCGGGGCCCCGTGTGAGGTGGGCGGGGCCTCGTGGTGGCGGGACGCGGTGATGGCACAGATGAAGAGATGCCCTCGCCGTGATGCACCAGCTGACGCCTGTGCTTTTATTCATCCCTGTACGGAGATGGAGGGGAAGTGCCCCACAACCTTCACTAACAGAGCACTCAAGGACCTTTGGAGAGCATCTCTCTCTGGAATCTCTTTCTCTACTTTTGTGCATGTGTATGCACGTGTTTGCATGTGTGCGTGTGTGTGTGTGTGTGTGTGTGTGTAGGAATGGTGTGTGATTTATTTAGTGATGTCAGATCTTACACAGGGTATAGACAGGATACTTTGTGCCCTTATGATTATTTTTGATGAGAATTGTTTGTATTCTTCTGAATGCCCTTACCAATATTAAAATGCAGTGCAGATAGCACAGGTGTATGTGTATAAATATAGAGATGATTGTGCATTAATCCCCTCTGATGAGATGCCCCGCAAATATCAAATGTGAAAATCAATTAAAACAACAAATCTGAATAAAACGCACAAACAGTTTTGATTATGTATAATGTATCTTCAGTGTGAAAGGGCCTTGAACTGCTTTGGCCAGAACATGTATTCATGTATATAGTATGACTAGCTAAGTTATCCCATCCAAAATAATCTTGAAACATATACATACATTCAGTGGATATTTACTTGATGTTTCAGAGATTCCAGCTGCCCTGATATGATCCTGTCGTGCCAGGTCTGTTGTGTTTATATTTATTGAGTCTTTTTTCTGTCCTGTAGGTTACTATTTTGAGATCCCATCCATTGGCGCCATCAGAATCAACACACAGGTCAGTCGTGTGTGTTGTTTGTGAGCCCTCAGTGTGGGCCAAGGTTAAGGGAGAGACCCAGCAGTGCCCCACACACACACACACACACACACACACATACACGCACACACACACACACAAATACATGCAAGCACGTAGCACCAACTGTTTTTTCTTGCAATGCATTATGGATATCTCTCTGAGATGGCTGCTGATTGCAATGATGTCCAGGGCAGCGTAACAAGGCTTTGAGGGCAAGGGATGCCGATATGCCCTCACTCTGCCCTGATTACAGTGCAGCCAGATGCATGAGGGGGGCTCAGAGCAGACACTAGTGGGAGAGAGAGCACAGGCAAACATGAGAGAGAGAGAGAGCGAGATAGAGAGAGAGACAGAGGGGGGAAAAGCAGCTAATTAATACAGCTCCTCTCTAATCAGCACTGAGCCTCTTTCCACTCTGTACAACCTCACTGCAATTACCCAGCAGTGCGGCGCCTGGAGGATGCACGACTCCCGAGTGTATACAGCGAGAGGGAGGGAACTGGGTAAGAGAAAGAGAGAAAGAGAGAGAGAGAGGGGGGGGGGGGGGGTGGAGAGATAGAGAGCAAAGAGCGAGAGTGTGAAGGTGAGGGAGAAGGAGAGCGAGAGGGAGAGATAGGGTGAGAGAAAAAGGAAGAATGGGGAGGGAGAAGAAGAATTTGAGGTGTGAGGCAGAGTGAGGTAGAGGGTGAGAGGGCAGAGAGAAATGGGCAGAGAGGCTCAGGAGGTACCGAGGGAGAAGAGGAAGGAGGTCTACAGGGTTCTGGGCTTAATGGGCTGCATGTGTTGCTTATTGCAGTTCCCCCTTTTCACAGTAAAACACACACACAGCGCTCGGGCACATTTCGGTTCCACGGTTGGTACATTGACTGTATCTTGACGGCACTGAGATTGCGGGTCATTACAGATGATCCATACTATAGCATTTAGTGTAACAAAGCTGCTTTTCATCTCGACCAAGCAACTAAACAATGTGCTTGTGTATGTGTGCCTCTGTGCATGACATGTGCATGTGCGTCCAAGCAAGGTGGGAGTGCCTGTCTCTATACATGTCCTTGCATGATTGTGCATGCATCTGTACGTTTTTGTGGCATGTACTAGGAGATCGGTTAGTAACCAACCACAGAGCGGCAGATTTGGCACCAAAATTGAGAGGGATCGGCTTAGTTTTCACATCCATGTGATGTCCTGCCAGGGATGTTACTACTCTGCTCTTTGGGGGGACAGGCTTTGCCAGGTGCTTTGGCAAGCACCAAAGTCCACACCCTCTCACAGCTAATAGGCCTGGATCTTGTGTACCCAATTCCAGAGGAGTTTGTTTTGGTGAAACATCAGTGGACTCATTATCTTAGGAAGACCTTTCCCTGAAAAAATGTAAAATGGAAGGATAGTGCTTTTACCATGCTAATTTTATTAATCAGAATTAATCTTCAGTACTTGAGTTCCAATGAGACCACCACTGTAGCCCACTACGACCACCACTGTAAAATTTCCTAGTATATCGTCCTTCTCATTTAAAAACCCTGTTACTTACCTTCCACTATAAATACATATTTTTTCTTTTAAGTGAAAACCTCAATATCGCACTGGCTATGTTGCTTTCTGTAAATACGTTGTTTGTTTTGGACCAAAAAAAGGCTAGATGACTCAGCGTATTTTCAAACAGTAAATGCTTTAGCATGACGCACAAGCTGCTGCCACAGTGTTCATTTACATGGTTTTTGTCAGTTCATTTTCAGGTCAAGCCTTCTTTAAACGCTTAAAAATATCATTATACCTTGCAGTGATTATGGATACAAGTAGTAAAATTTTGCTGAAATTTTGCTTTGAGCTGAAATATTGAGGAGATACCATGTAGGGTGCATAGCAGATTTCACATTATTATACATAATCTGATAAAGTAGAGGTTTATGATGGTCAAATTATCAGAGTACAGGTTTTTTACAGCCCATTCCTGGCAGGAACATTAGGTGAAGATCTGAAAAGCCCAGTGAAAAGACAAAGCTCTCTTTTATTGGCCAGGTCATAAGCGCTGTACCGCATGAATGTTGTCTGATAACAATTACATTGTTTTTCGACACGTGTGTCTCTAGTGGAGTAAACTGGCCTAAATCCCAAAAAAATCCAACGAGTCAAACTTGGCTTTACCTGGGTAACTCACCTGGCACAGAGCAGGGATCACTAGGGTGAGAGAGATAGAGTGAGAGAGACCCCACTCAAAAACTGTCCTTCCATGGCACAGCAGGTCTCCATTATCCACTGAGGTGTGGAAGGATTCACGCCTGCTGCCTTGCCAAATCCGGCCCTATCCACGTGGCACAGGCAGAAAATGGCTTTCCAAAGCTTACTGTAATAACTTTATTGATAGCTTATTCATGAAAAATGGATTGAGCGACACAGGGGGGTGAGGGAGGGGGGGGGTTGCTGGTTGTGGTGAGGGAAGGTGCAGTTTATAGATTGGCTTTCTGTCTCTCCGCTCAGTCTCCCCAGGGCTACAAGGCAAGCAGGGATGGAGGCTGACAGGCTCAAGCGAAACCATTCAGTCCCCCAGAATAGACTTTTCAGCTGTTCCATTAGCCGAGGCATAATTATATTCTAATATCTGCCACTTATTTTAATAGGTTTCCTCCAGCAGGTGCAGCAATAATGCTGGATTTGCACGTGTCACAGCATGAAGCATGCACCTATACTGCCACACGGTGCCATTCACCGCTGTCAACCCCCCCCCCCCCCCGTTACATTTCTTCATTTTACACTGTATTATGCTCTGCATCTATTACATTGTTGTAATGTCACATTATCTTATATCTCTTTTATATGTGCCTTACTTTGTAGCACTGCTTGTTTACAAGATACTTTACCAATGCTGTTTGTAATTACATGACTCCTCAGCTGCCTGTGACCCCTGGTGAAAACCTTCAATGTCACAGAATTTACCACAAGGCCTTTTTTTGTTGTTGTTGCTGGAGATATTTATTTGCCAACAGTGTCGTGTGTCATCGATCTGTTTTCCTTTATTTTTTCTTGGCACGAGAGTGATTCCTGCTGAGGAGGACCGTTAGATTTAGCTCTGTCTCTGTCTTGGCGCTAATTGCCGGGCGACCATGGGGGGTTCTGGCCACTGACTTTCATGTTTCCAAGATTGTTGCAGTCAGCCGGTAAATTTTTCCTACATTCCCTGAAAAGGCCTTCCTGTCATCATCTCAATGATAAATCTCCTGGTGGTGTGTTAAATGGGAGCTTTAGTGAGCTAATAATAGAATAGGTTCCGCTTGTCAGCACCTTGGTTCTGCCAGCATGAATAAAGCAGGGAGAGGCATTGCTTTTAAACCCACAGACCAGCCACATTTCCCGCTGTAGTTTTGGAGGGAGATATTTGGCGTAGCATGCGTTGCTCACACCAGATTCGGCCCCCCTGCTACGGCACGTATCCTTAAATAGAAGCGATTGGGTAATTATCTGCCATGATAATGGAGCAGCACAAGATGGATGGAAGAAGGAGTCACATCAATAAGAGGAAAGCGAGTGAAATGAGCGGGAAAATCTTGGGCCTAAGCATTAGCGTAACTAATGCTCTAATGCTATATTTACCACTAGCTTCTTTTTTTTCTTTCTAAATTTAGCAACAAGGACAGAACTACAAAACAACCTTATACAATAAATATATGTCTATTTTAGTGGGTGATAAATGAGCCTACTAAGGTTTGTATTAATTTCTATAAATTCAGAGCTTCTTGATATACTACAATTTACCAGTACAAACAACCCATGTAGCCGGGTCTGTGAGCACCTGGTGAGGTCACCTGTGTCATGTAGCCATGACGACAAGTAATGTCTGGGAGAAGCAATGGTATTAAAAGCCTATTTGGGTGGGATACAAGAAATCTGGAGGAAGGGGAGTTGTACAAAAAGCCCACACGAGCATAGCTGCAATTAAACTCAGGGAGGAAGCAGTCACATAGGCAGACTCTTAAGACTACCGGCAAATATTATGATTAGCACTTTGTTTCTAAAGGGAACTTTATGAAAATATGCTGGATTCGCGGCAGCAGGCAGTGTCTGACTTTCTTGCTGCCGGCGCACACTGTGGGGAAGTGTAAATGTTTTTTAATAGCTCAGCCCTAATGATTTATAATGGCGATGAAATCCCCCGAGGCTCTGCTTGAGACTCAGGGCTGAATGACCTCCAGCAGTCTCGCCGCAACTCACTCTTCTATACGACGGGCAACACCTGCCGGGGTCCCTCAGTTTATGGCGAAACAGCGGGTGAGGCCTTATATTTTACCGCTTTTTGATTATCGTAATTCCATGTTCGCTGCATGGTACATCAACTGCAGATCCAGCCCCCTTTCCTCTCTTCTCTTGTCTGGTGTCAGACGAGCTCCTAGAAGTGATTCCACCTTGGAAAAGTACTTATGCCGGCAAACACCATGTACATCTGTCATTTCTATTTGTACAGATCGATTTAAGCAGCAAAAGCTAGGCATTGAGTTCCACCTCTGAGTGCCGTGGAATGGAGGGGCGCCTGCCTCCTCTCTCAATTCAAGTCTCTTTCTTTCGCAGTACTTGTGGCTTTGGTTTGTTGTTAGAGATTGCTGCTTCGATAGCCTGAGGCAGTATAGCCTGTGGTAAATGCAATCATGGTCGCATAGAAGAACGATGTAAAAGGATCTTTTTTCCCAGGAACTGTAATAAATGCGTCTGAATTCCTTTCATAATTCTGTTGGATACACAATGTAATTTTCATTTTTATGTTTATTTTGTTACATGCATTGAATCCACCTAACTGTATCAAAAGCTACCATGTCTGTAGTGCATGAAGTGTGGTCTCCATCTCATTGCCTGGGATGACTTAAAGTGCGTGTCCTCCGTGCTGCAGGAGTACCTGGATGTGTTGGGCCGTCCAATGGTGCTGGCAGGAAACAGAGCCAAGCAGGTGCAGTGGACCAATGTATACCAGGATGCCTTGGTGAGACACCCCACCCAACCCCCAAAAACCTCAATACAACATATTTTAATTTTGATATTTACAATTACACCATGCTGTGGCAGCACCCTAGTCAAGATAAGAAAACACGGCCTTCGAAGGCAGGAGTTGAAAACTCACAGGTTTAAGCCGTCTGCGTCTTTGTAAGCAGCCTGGCAGTCATTTGTCTCAGTTCGAGCCGTAATGGCGGCCGTCACTTTGAAACGCGCCGATAAAGTGCACGTCTGAGCCCTCTGAAGATGGCGCTGATAAAGAGTCAATTTGCATGGATTAGTGTGCGTGGCTGGCACACTGCGCGGGGCGCGCCACAAAATGGAAATTGCATGTCTGACACAAGCCACACTGATTTGCATGGCCCTTTTCAAGCCGTAAAACCTCATTGTGGCTCAGCAGGATTCAGAGTGTGTGAATGTGGAAGTTGTAATGCGCAAGCCAGTCACTTCCACTGTAAGAAGAATACATTGAATTACTGGATTTGAGGACAAAGATAAGATTACGCATTCCGATGCAGGGTGTACGCATGAAAGTGAAACAGCCCGGCGTAGCGTTTATCTTAGGTTAGATTACCCTTGGGTTGCCCTTTGAAAATATTCTACCCGGGGAAAATGAGGGGCTGGGTATGTTAGATATTTTTGAAAAGCTTTGTTGGGGATGCATGCTTGGTATTATTAATTGCAGACTAATAATAATAGAAAGAAGAATAATTATTTCTGTAGTTTATTTTCATTTCAAGGGTTATGTTATGACGTGGAACCTGAGTATACACATATTAATCCAAAAACCGATGTGAACTACATAATGAGATCATGACAGCTCTGATATAGGCTTAGTCCTTCAAACAGTACACTAGCGCATGTAAAATTTCTGTATCCTTGTGTCTGAGGCCTTACTGGAGGTATGTGCAGATATAAAACGTACACAAGCATACATATATGTTTGAATGTCAGTCATTATTTATCAGCTGATATTCTATAGACTAAGGGGTCACTTTGTTCATTAGACCTGGGCTTTGATTTCTTCTCTTCTGTGATCTTCACAGGGCCTGGGTCTGGTGATAACTGGAACAATGCCTGTTTTCAACCTCACTGCAGACGGGAGTTCACAGGTGAGAAACGGACACCATCATGATCATTTAACACACTAAAGGCCTTACAGTATTTCCGCCAGACTTTTGAAGATGAGGGCAAGGTGAGAGATCATTTTTCTGGGATTATCAGTGCAATGATGCCCCCTAGTGTTCCCCTAATGTCCAACAAGGGCCTGATTTACTAAGACCTTTAGTGTGTGCAAAGCGCATTTAGTACAAGCAAAACTAATAACACAACCAATGATTGGTGCAAGACAAATACCATGACCAATCATTGGTCATGTTATTGGTTTTGTGTGTGCTAAAAGGTTTTGCACATGCTAAAGAACTTGTTGTTACTTGAAAATGGAAGTTCATTTCTCTTAAGTGATCATTTATGCACTTTCAAAGTGTGAATTTCAGTGCTCTAAACTCAATACTGTACTCAAATATGTTGTAAGGAATAAAAAAAAATGTTAATTGGTTTTCAGGCAGAAATAATTTATAAATAATGTTATCTGTGAATATGCAGTTGTTTGAGGCCAAACACTAGCTTTGAGTGTTGAGGAATACGGATGGTGGTTGCAGTTGGAAATGTGGATGTAGTGGTCCTGAATTATTTCAGTTTTGCTACATACCTCCTCACTACACACACACACACATACCTTGGCCTCTTCAGTTTATGAAGTGAGTGTGCAACTCCCATGACTGAAAATGTCAAGATGTCAGCTCAGCTGAGCCAGCCAATCAGGTTTCTGCAAGGCTGGGTGGTGACTTTCTCCCAGATTTGAGGCACTGCATGGAAAAGGTCAAATTCCATGTAAATAGAAATAGACTTCAGATTGGGAACGCTTGCAGCCTGCAAACAGCTCCAGAGGGAGGCACATCTATATTAAATATGACAAATGAATACATATTTCTTGGCTTTTGTGCTCTTTCTCTCCCTCTCTGTCTCTATCACATGCACAAACACACAGACAAGAAACGTACTGTCCTCAGGTCGGCACAGTATGTCAAGGCTTGACTACACATTCTGAAATCCTCTCATCAGTCTGTCTGATCCGTCTCACACATACTACTAATACACACAGATAAAAAGTGTTGTTCTCAGGTCAGAATGTCTGATCTCTTTCACACATACTAATATAGACAGCTTAGAAAAGTTACTGTTTCCAGGTCAGTCTTTGTGCTCTCTTTGTTCTCGCAGAATCAGCTCATGTTGGGAGTGATGGGAGTGGACATTGCTCTCAGTGAAATCAAGAATCTTACTCCAAGATACAAAGTGGGTATTCCAAACTGGCACGCACACACACACACACACACACACACAAAATTACACATACTGTACGTTTGATTCATTTAAATATACCTGCATGATCTAAACATTTCTAAACCTAAACTTAGATTTAATGCTAAATTATACACAGCCGGCCACCAGACGAAATGAATGAGAGCCACAGCCTGTAGCAACAGCTAGAGATGCTGAGCCCAATCCCTCAAGTGTAAATTGCTAGCAAGCGCAACAGACACAAATATCTACACAGACCAAGATGGTACATCGCCTATGACAACTAACATGGCCCTAATAAGCTGTAGAACCTGTGCAGCGCTGTAGGTGATAAATTAGTTTGTGTGAACTGTGTTATGGCTTTTAGAGGAGGCGTCTCCTTTTGAGCGTTTCTATCAGAAATGCTACAACGACGGGCAAAGCCTCACAAATCTCTCTGGCAGCCACGGGCTCTGACAGAAAGGGAGAAAAAAGGGGGAGATGAGTGTCCTTTCATAGCACTCTGTCACTGTGTGGGGACAAGCTGAAGAGAGGAAGGGAGTGAGAGAGTGTTGAGTAAAGAAGGAGAGATGAACAAACAGCTGTATAATCCCCATTATTATTGATGATATTAGTTGTGCTGGTTGCATAAGTAATATGAATCATAGTAGATGTATGAAGTAATAGGGAGGTATAATGAAAAGGTCACTGAGAATATCCTTCTATGTATATTATGCGTAGCATGTAAATTGAATGCAGATGAGCTCTTTGCTGTACTATTAGACCCGTCTCATTTGAATAGGATTGAACTGATTGAAGGGCATTGAAGAGAGCAGGTTTAGGGTGCTTGATGGTTGCCATGGAGATGAACCTGGCTCTAAACCTGACTCTTGTTTCAAGAAACCAGATAATCACAATATTTATCTAAAAAAATCTGCCTGCTAACTTGTTAATCCCAGTTTGTGAAATTATCCCTCTCATTTGCCAGAAAGCAGCCAAAGTAGATTCCTCTCCAGAAAAGCGGACTTTAGCGATAGACGGTTCACTGCCTTGTTCGCATATGCGCATGCCTGGCCTGGCTAGTTCTGGGGCTGTGTGCTGGACTGTATAGTACATTGTTGAACATCTTTTTCCAATACAAATAAAGCCCTCAGAGACTGAGGGCTCATGGGAAAATGGGGCCACGCAATAGGGGACACCTGTGGGGAGGAGATGAAAGGGGGACTTTGCTATCGTATGATCAGGGCTGGTGAGGTTTGTGATGAAGAACGCTGGAGAAAGACAGAGACAGAGATGTAGAGGTAAAATTGAAAAAGAATGAAAGAGGGTGAACCCCACAGAACTAAACTGAAATTCATTCCCTTCTCCTGTGAACTGTCCATACAGCTCGGAGCAAATGGATATACATTCGCCATCGACCCGAATGGCTACGTTCTCCTTCACCCAAACCTGCAGCCCAAGGTGAGAACAGCAGCACAGTAGGGTTGGATCCACCTGACTGGATATACTAGATGCAGAGGCACCAGAGGACAGATGATAGATACATGTGTGCACTAAATAACACCATGGAGTGCAGCAGAAATTAACCAGCTACATACAGTGTATCGCATCACACACTTGAGCCAGTGCGTACAACCTGTTCTTATGGGATGCCGCCACAACCCGTAACACAACCACCAAAAAGATCAGGCTGATAATCAATGGGTCCTCAGACCTTCTTCTGAAATATGACACAGAGAAAAAAGGGTTTGGTTAGCTTTGCCATTACAAACCAAACCAAACAGAAAACCAGAACCAGGTTATGCGATAAAAGAATGCACTCTGCATTGAACCAAAGACGTTCCTGGGTGAAATCCAGTCAGGGAACAATCCGAGCGCACGTCGGCAGCAGACACGCCAGAACTATGGCACGTCTCTCTCTCATTCTGATTGGCTAATGGATATGGAGTGAGCGAGGGGTGGGGGGGGGGGGGTTATACAGAGTCCCGCTTTATGAAGTGAATTCACTGATGAAAGGACTGTAAAGATTGATTATGTCAAACGGGGGAAATGCTTTACACAGCGCAGACAGGGCCCTGCAACTAATTTCAGCCATTTATCACCAGAGCACTTAAAGCGAATTGAGAAAAAAGTGGGGCTGGAGGACAAGGAGACAGGGAAAGGTCGGGGGTTGGGGGAGGAGTGTTACGCATTACAGACCTGATGTTAAATCATGGGCTGGTATTAAAGCTTCATGACATACTCTTTCATTTGCTTACTGCGGTAATGCCGGTTGTTTTATATTTATGCTATTAGCACGGTTCCCTTAATATTTACTATATGGTTATATATTTGCATTAATGTGCATCTCGGTAATACTAATTTCTTTCTTCTGTCATTGTTATCAATATGATAGAATAGCTTTAATGATGGTGGTAGAAAAAAACATGAAATATTGTTTTTGACACAACAAAGGGCAGAGAATTGATTGATTATAATAACTGTGCCATCAAACCAATGTTTTTTTTTTACATACCATTGAATGGACTTCGAGGCAGCGAATTAGTTTATTATATTGTAATCTGTGGCCTTTGCTCACGATGCGATGGTGAGATTCTGAGCTGAGATTCAGCCCCGCCCTTCTGATAAGAGAGAACTACAAACAGGGCAAGATCCTGCTTGCTGTACATGACCGAAGGGAAGACAAGAGAAGTCAAGCTTGACTATGTGTACAACCTATGTGTAGAACATTTCATATTGCAGCCGTGCACCTACAGGAAGAACTTTGACCGACCAGTAAGTCAGCTTTGTGCTGGCATATTTTTTTTAAAGATTTTTTAAACGGATACTTTTACATCTTATTCTACACCCGTCTCCCATTGTCTCCATCTGATCTCCTTTGAATCGAGCTACCTTCATTAATCTCAATCTGTCCAGTGATGCTCCCTATATTCATCTTAATCTCCTTGTTCTTTCTCGATTTCTCTTTCACTCATTCTCCTTCTCCTTTCTCAGATCATTAATTTCAGAGAGCCTGTCACTCTGGACTTCCTGGACGCTGAACTGGAAGATGAACACAAGGAGGAGGTAGAGTCAATGTCTTTGACAGAGTCCCTGCCCAGCCAATGAGGCTCTCACACGTACCTGGCACTGTAGCATCATAATCTCTTTCTGACCAATGAGGCTCTTTCTTATGGGACTAACCAATTGATCTCTCTTTAAATTATGTTATCTCATTTTCATAATTTAGTAACAAAAGAATCTCTTCTCAGCCTCACCAGGTTATCAAGTTAAAGTGTGCTTTCCACCCAATTTCATCCAATTATTTTAATAACATTTAATAACAGCATTCTTTTCTATAGACAGTTAACATTAAGAGCACACACACACACCCAAGTAAAGTTTACTCATATATTCACTCACGGATATTTCTTTCGGTCTGTTTTTCACTCTTCTTTTTGCATACTGAGACCTGTTATTATGTATTATTATTTTAGACATAGGCAAATAGAAACCAAGAAGCGGCGAATGGCCGTTTTTGTCAGTAACATGTTATTATGTTATATTAATGGGTGACATGAGCTTCACTTCTACAAATAGTGTATAAATATGCCTCTGTAAATATGCATTGTTTACCCATGTACCCTTGCCAAATCCTACATTTTTGTGTTCTGTTCTCTTTCATCAGATCCGGCGGCATATGATCAATGGCAAATCAGGAAAAAAGACAGTTACTACACTCATTAAGTCAGTTG
The DNA here is from genome assembly GCA_022702515.1 of Ilyophis sp. 1 JC-2022. Taxonomy (NCBI): domain Eukaryota; kingdom Metazoa; phylum Chordata; class Actinopteri; order Anguilliformes; family Synaphobranchidae; genus Ilyophis; species Ilyophis sp. 1 JC-2022. Next base: position 48,926,147 of record CM040402.1, read on the forward strand.
ATGAGGCAAGTCTTCAGTGAGAGAGCCCATCCCCTTAGAATCGCAGACTGGCCAAGTAGCATACCACAAGACAACTAGTTCATCCCAACCTCTGCTGTAGCATATAGGGGCCAGAACAATCTCTTTATCAGCAGCAGATCAGGGGTGGTTGATTTTTATATACTTTTTATTTTTACTGAATATGATTTATGGAAGAAAGCAAATTAATTTCTTAAATTCCTGTACACCATTCACACCCAAGAAAATGTCAAAAAGCAATCATCTGCCTGTGAGAACCACACAGTTAAGCAGGGTGAAATTTTCCAGCTTACACCTGTGAGGTTCACCATGTGCAGAACAAGTGTGACAGGTTTAATTCTGGAGCTTTTGGGATTAGCATTCTTGTGCAAATGCTACTTTAGCTTAATTTTCAAACTAAAGTAGTATGGAAATATTCAATAAGGTGTTTCCAGTTTGGATCTTATGGTGAATCTGTGCTACCTTCCTTCACTGCCTGTTTGCAGAGGTACATTGATGAGGCTGTTCGGACTTACTACTGGGCACCTGTTAATGGCACAGACTACAGGTGAGTGAGGGAGGAGGGGTAGCATGCAGCCAGCCACTGTGCTGTGTGTCAATGTAGCTGCCACTGTAGGTAAGTGTATGCTATTTTTTCCCCATTTTTGCTATGTTGTATGTCATTGATTTTGAGGATGATTCGGAAATCGATGGCTTTTGCCTATCGAGGGGTTGCCTGAACTTGCTTAATCCTATGTTCCTTTGCCTCCTGCATCTGCGCCACTGCTGCCCCCTGCAGTCTGGGTTTGGTACTTCCTAACTACAGTGAATACCACATCCGAGCCAACCTGAGTGACCAAATCCTACAGGTTCAGTGTAAGTACCAGTAGTCAGCTGACACTGCCTTCTGCTCCTGCTCCCAACTCCCCAGTGGCCTCTGACCCCTTTTTCTCTCCCTCGGCCCTAATACACCCCCCCCCCCCCCCCCCCTGCGAGAACGACGGGAAAAGCACTCAGGGTCTCAGCTTTGAGAAAATGTCCCACTAACACCACGTCCCCCTGTTTCCATGCTGTGCTGTACTATGGTGACCTTTTTCTTCACTTCTGTCGAAGAAAAAACGTAATGAAAGAAAGGTGAAAGCTGGTGTAAACGTGTGACAGAGTTGAACATCTTGTGAGAAAATAATGGTGACAATGTGCTATTATTTTTCTGCCAAATGCTCTCGCCTCTTCTCCGCCATGCAATGATTCTGAAGCAGCTGTGTTGAAAGTGTGTCTTCAAAACTGTGAAAACATGCATGCTTTTCACTCTTTAGTTTTCTTTTTGTGATTTTTGTCTTCTTGTTATTTTTATTAAAATGTTGATTTGTAAAAGTTTTTGAGTTTATTGCTTGTCTTGTGATTATCAGCTTTGGAATCATTCAATGAAAAAATACCTCTTTCCTCTCAATCCAGCCAACCCCTATATCCCCTCTATGGCCCAGAGCTATTTTTCGTTTTGCATGAACTTTTATTTTGAAAAAAAGTTATTTTGGGGCCTGAAAGGGGGGATACCTGCTATCTTTCTCTCTTTTCTTCCTCTATGACTCTATTTCTCTCATTCTCTTACTTAGTGCAGCTGTGGGTTTGCAACTGAAACACTGTCATTTCATTTGGTCGGTTTTACTTTACGATGGTTCCTTTACAGTTTTTTTGCCGTTTTTGGTGTCGTTGTCTTTAATTATTCTTTCTTTTTTTCTGACATTCATTTTTGTTCTCTGCGGATGGTTTCCTTTCCATTTACTGTCCTTCTTCTTTGCAAGAAGCTGTTTATGTTTTCTTTGTGTTCTTTTTCTTTCCATTTCTGTATGACTGAATTGATTTGGTTTATTTTTTAGAACACAATATTTTTATTCAAATAGTAATTGAATAAAATATTGTCTGTGATCCCCTCCTTCCCACCCGATCCCGTTTCTTTTCTTGCTCACTCTTCTCTGACGGATCCACACAGTGCAATACTTCTATTCCAAGGGCAAGTATACTCAATATTGGTCCACTTACCCCACACCTACTCTCCCACTCCCTCTTCCGCTACCCTGTTATCCTCTCCTATTCTCAGTCACCTCCCTCTCCTCCCGTCCCTCCCTGCGTCCCTCTCTCCCTCACCGTTCCCAGCCTGCTTGCCTTTGTTCCTGCCCGTCTTGCCTACAAGATCCTCCCAACCCCACCTACCCCCACCCTCCTCTTCCTCACTCTCCACCCACCCACCCGCTCAAGGCCACATGTCCTGTTTCTCTCACATAGGCTTTTCCAGTCTCTCCTGTCAAACCCCCTTGGGGCTTCACCGCCACTGAGGTTAACTCACACTTGCTCTGGAGGATTGATTCTCGTTTCTTTTATGTTTTTTTCCCCAAAAAACAAGAAGCAACTTTTATATTTTCAATATTACCAGGTTTGGAGCTTTTTTTGGACTGCTCTACTCTATGATTCTTATCTTTCATTCCTCCTTCTGTTTCTCCTTTTCTTTACCTTTCTCTGGACACTCTGTTCTGCGGACATCTGTTTTTCTCTCTCCCCTTCTCTCTGTCCCTCTCTTTCTCTGTCTTTCTCTCTCTGTTTCTCTCTCACTCTCACTCTCTCTCTCACACTCCCTCTTTCTCTGTTTCTCTCTCTCTCCCTCTCTCTCTCTGTTGTATCCCTCTCCTCTACGGAAGTGTTTAATGCAGTAAAGGACAGTTGTCTGAGTATGGCAGCCCTTACACAGGAGCACCTTAGACAGGGGTGAACCCACACTTGCAGCAGAGTCCCTGTCAGAGCAGAGCCCCACTGTCAACCTGCATCTATCTACTGCTGTCTAGCCAGGTTTCTAGCCAGGAGTCATGCCCGTTCTACAATATAACTATAGACTCAACTTACTTGACAGTAGCTTTGCTTCTAGTATATTTTAATACATCTTGTGTAAAGGATTGTTGATTTTTCTTAATTTTGTCCACAATATTTGGCCTGCAGTACCACTCAACATTGTTTACGTTTGTCAAATATTAACATCAGATGTTACAATGAGGCTTTTTAACGTTCACCACTTTCTCAGGTTTGTGTTGTGAATTTTACACAAATTGATATTGACTTTTTTTTAGCGAGGACCTTATCCAGGGACATTTTTTGTACTATTCTACTGTACATCACAATCATACACACACTCAGGGGTCTGTTTACACAGCCACTGGTGTGGGTGTGTTGGAGCACCACAACTAAGCTCATACACTACCATTAGTCCAGACTCTATCCAATTCCACACAATACCATTAGCCCACACCCTAATCAATACTATGCACTACAATTAGCCCACACCCTAATCAATACTACGCACTACCATTAGTCCAGACCCTAACCAATGTTACACACTTTTTGTAACACACTAAATTGTTAATGATGTAAATCCTAGTGCACTACAGTGCATTTATTCTAGACCCTAAACACCACACTACAAACTGCCATTAGTTCAGAACCTAACCAGTCCAACTCTAATTACTACTCTACTATTAGTCTAAAGCATAATCTCTACTCCACAGTGTCATTTGTCTAGACCCTAAGTAGTGCCAAACTAGCCCAAGCCATAACCACTGCACTTCTGTGAGACTATATAACCACAATTATACATACAATGTACATAAGATTTGTTCTGTTCTACATACATGTTCCCAGAGGCTGTAAGAAGATCCCTTATCCGGCAGCTTCCCAGAGGCTTTTCTGCTTGTTCAGATGCACTTTATTTAGATTAGTGACATGGCGGGATCTGAGACTCCTTTTTTGGGACAGCTCTTTGGCCTAGGCCTTATGTTCGAAACTTCTGATGCAGATCACAGATTCCCACAAGTGAAGCACTTTAATTTTAATATCACAGAACTGAACCAATGATGATGTCAATTCAGGTTTTAGTAATGCCTTCTGATTCCATAATCTTTTTTGGTCATGTTTTTGACTTTAAAAAAATATTTGGATAGGAATGCAGACACAAACACACATATCCTCTCTAACCAGCAAAAATATACAGAAACTCAGGTAAATAGTCACATTCAAGGAGAGTGATGAATGTAACCCAATGATTTCATAGAGGGCAATATAGTTATAAGGAGCAGAAGATAGACAGAAGGAGAAAGAGAAAGAAGAAGAAGAAGAAACAGAGTTAATATGAGTAAAAGACACACAGTACTGTATTTTCACACAGCTGTAACTGCTTGCATGACCACAAGCTTGTGTTATTATCTACAGTAGGTTCAGTTGTGCTATTTGGTGAAGGGGCGCCTCGTGGCGCGTGAATCCGGTCGTATGCCTTCCTCCTGTGCCCCCTGTCTTCATCGGCTTGTCCCCAGCCCTCTCCCAGTCTGGCTTCACCCCTCAGGCTGGCAGAGCAGCGCCCTCCAACTTCCTGACCAACCTGGAAGTGCAGTGCATTGTGGGCGGAATCACTACCTGGGCACAATTTTAGCGCAGGCTGGATTTCAAGTAATACCCTCTATTCTTTTATAATCGAGTTTAATCAACAATACTGTTTAAGCTTATTAGAAAAGGTTCATTGTTAAATCTGTCTAATGAAATGGTTGATAAACTCACCCTTTTCCTTTTTTTCAGCACCATGTAGTTTTGTACAACTAAACATAAACATATTTTAGGGAATGAATTATATACTTTTATGTATGGATGCACATGTATTATGAACTTATTTATTTAAGCTTAAAAGTTGCCCCGACTATGCCATTCACAATGCCTTGCACCTCCCATAATTCTGCGGCTCTGAGATTTTCGGACGGGTTTCCCATCTGCAAGTCTGTGGGGTGACGCTTTCCATCAGGATCCCTGTGCCACCCACCTCCCCTGCAATAGTTGGCCATGTTGATGCCTGATTAATAAACGCACTCTATTGGCAAAGTGTAGGAGAACTCGTTTCCTGCTCTGTGCAGTGAGAGAAGCCAGTTCTCCCTCATCTCACAGTGCTGCAGCTCTCAAAACAAACACAAAATTCTAAAATAAAATAATTAATTCAATCAGGTTTTGTTTTGTTTTGTTTCAAGTTCTCAACTGGGATAAAACTGCACAAAAAAGAAAATCTATTGATCGCTGATGATGTTGTGGTGAAATGTGGCTCATTCGAGAGGCAACATATTGGCTAACGACAGTCTCCCCTCCATGAATCCTCAATGTTGATCTGGTAACCTCACCTCTGCGTCCAGTCTAATCTAACCCTGAAGAAAAGCAGACATTACCAAAGTAGATCCCTATTTTCTGCCTCTTCAGCCCAGCCTGTGGCACTTCCCAGATAATGTTCCCTTTCTATTGCAGATTTTGAATCTCTGCTGCCAGTCAGTTTTGATTCCGAGGGACATGTATTCATTGCTCCCAGGTAGCTGTGTGTGAACGTTTTGCTTTCTTCCCATTTGTGCATCGTTATTGCTTTGTTGCTTTCTTTTTTTTTATTACACATTGTATTGCCAACCCACAACCCATCATATTCTGTAAACTCGCCACCCGTCGCCATCTTCCCTTCGCTATTCTCCACGCCCTCCCCACTCCCCCGCCACCCCCAATCCAATCCGCCTGCCACCCGTCAATCAATTTCAGCCACATCACATTCCGTCAGACATTTTGTTCTGGGTGAGTCTGTCTGTTTTCCATTTTATTCTGTCTTGTCTTTTTTTTTTATCCCCACTCGTCGTTGTTGATGTTGGTTTTCATGACCTGTTTTATCTTTTTGTGATATGTGAGTGTACCCAGAGGAGTGTGACAGTACTTATGTCCATGATGCACAAAAAATAGACAAAAATTGCAACAACAAAAAAAATGAGAAATTAAATCTAAATAAATTTGAAATAAACAAATTGATAAATATATAGTATATATATAGTATATAGTAAATATACTTGGAATTAGTTGCCCCCTCTCTTAAAACTCAAATGACACCCCTTGATGCCGATTCCCTGCCCAAACACCCACCCTTCCAGTTCTCAACTCAAACTACCTATAGAGACAGCGCATGGGCCTCCGCATGGCAGAGACTGACGGGGCTCCTTTGGAGCACTCTGCATGAGAGTACTTTGTTTCTGTCTGTTTGTGTGTGTGCATGTGTGCAGAACACATGCTTATTATATGTCTGTGTGTGTGTGTGGGTGTGTGTGAGAGCAAGCGTGTTTGTATGTGCATAACAGTAGAACACATGTCAGAGTGTGTGTATGGGTATAGGTGTGTGTATGTTTTCAAAAAAAATTTGAGGGGGGGATACAAGTAGTGACTTCTTAGTCTCTGCGTGTATCCTCCTTATCAGCTGTTCTCCTCCAATGCTGCCACTCCCACTGCCAGAAAAGAGTCTGTTTCTGAGGAAACAGCGACAACGTGAGCCTCTGGTGGTTGCTTCTCAATCACTCAAGGGGAAAACTTTGTGTTTGGCGAGCATAGGCATGTGAAGATGAAGACATGAGTACTGCTGCCTCACATGTCTCACTTTGACGGCCTGACACATGTGCATGCACTTATCTGCTTCTCAGAGCCCATGCAAGCATGTGTATGTGTGTGCGTGTTGTGTATGTGTGTGTGTGTGTATGTGTGTGCGTGTTGTGTGTGTGTGTGTGTGTGTGTGTGTGTGTGTGTGTGTGAGCGCGTGCCTGACACATGTGCATGCACTTATCTGCTCCTCAGAGCACATGCAAGTGTGTGTATGTGTGTGTGTGTGTGTGTGTCTGAGCGCGTGCCTGACACATGTGCATGCACTTATCTGCTCCTCAGAGCACATGCAAGTGTGTGTATGTGTGTGTGTGTGTGTGTGTCTGAGCGCGTGCCTGACACATGTGCATGCACTTATCTGCTCCTCAGAGCACATGCAAGTGTGTGTGTGTGAGTGCGTGTGTACTTGTGTGCGCGTGTGTGTTTGTGTGTGTACATGTGTGCATACGTGTGTACCTGTGTGTGTGTGTGTGTGTCTATGTGTGACTCTGCATGCTAATGGTCTTGTATCAGTGAATGTGAGTATATCGTGTGCATGCCTCCCTGTGTTGAGGCTGACATGTTGATTCCAGTGAGATGGATCAGTGGGTATAAACTGAGCTGTGTGTACATGGCTCTCATTTCTATTTCTTTATCCCCTGGAATAAAACAACAATGAAAATGCTCCCCAGGGAATACTGCAAGGACCTGGAGCTCTCCAGCAATAACACGGAGTTCCTGCTCAACTTTATCGCTCTCATGGAGAAAATCACACCTGATTCCAAGCAGTGTGAGTCTATCTTTTTCTGCAACATAGTTTTTTTCTTCGAATGACACAAGCTAATTGTATACCCATTATGAATTCTATTCATGCATTACAGAAATTAGCAGTCCTTATTATTACTCTGCTTAGCAGAGACCTTTATGTGCAGTGATTTATGTATCGTACATTTTCAAATGTACAGAAAGACATTTTATTGAAGCAAATAAAGTACCTCGCTCAATTATACAATTTTGTATCATTGAGCTGTTTCCCACCAGGGAGTTGGGCCTGCTCCCTTCTGGTTACTAGTCCTGACCTCTAGCAAGGTGATTCAAAGCACATATATTATACAAAATTGAGCTATTTTCTTTATTTTCTTTTATAAACACATTTGCATATTATCTACTATATAGCTGGATGCTGAAGCTATTCATGACAGCCTTGTCCTTGTTCAGGCATATCAACAATGTCTCACCAGAAATGTGAAACTAGCTTTGCGTCACAAATCTATGCCAGCCTGTTGACTGTCACAAATAACAGGTGAAGTCTATAAAGTCAATGCATTTACTGTAAACCAGGTGATAACTTCCTCCTTCACAACCTCATCTTGGACACGGGTATCATCCGACAACTGGTGGAAAAGGTGTGGAAGACCAAGGATCTCAACAAGTGAGTGCAGGGAAAACTAACACAGGCGTGCTTGATTTTACACACACGCACAGACACGCGTACACACGCACGCCCACACAAACACAAACGGACACACACTGCCTAAAATAAGAATCACAAACGCATAAACGAGTACATTGACTGAGACAGATGAGCTTATTCTTGAATACACACGTATGAATACATCGACAGACACACAAACATACAGTACAAATGTATTAATGGATACGTCCATATTCAGTTACAGCTTCACAGGTAAGGTGCAACTGCAACTGATTCCTCTCTCTCCTCTGTCTCTCTTTGCTGCAGCTATGGATTCCTGGCATTGTTTGCTGCTACAGATGGAGGGATCACAAGAGTATTCCCCAACAAGTGAGCCCCTCTTGAACCCTTTGCTGTCCCTCTGATACTGTGTAATGAGTCCCCCATCTGTACAATGACTGGGTCATGTTACTCCTCAAAATGAGGTAACGTGTACTATAGCAGGTTGCAAATGTGCAACCGCGTTTCTTGTTGAGATGGTTTATTATCGACTCTCAGACCTTGTAAAGAAATGTGTCTCAGTTGCGATAAGGTACAAAGCGGTGTCCGCGTGTGAATCGATGCCTCTTTGTGTGTCTGCGTGTGTGTGCGCGTGTGTGTGTGCGCGTGTGTGTGTGCGTGTGTGTGTGTGTGTGCGCGCGTGTGTGCGCGCGATGTGTGTTCTGCAGGGCTGCTGAAGACTGGGACGAGGACCCGGAGCCCTTCAATGCCAGCTACTATCGCCGCAGCCTGGACAACAAGGGCTACATTTTCCGGGCACCACACACAACCTGTGAGTCGTTACGGCAGCCTACAAGTCCATTATACTATTGGTATATTTAGGCAGTCTGTCTGCTGTGTAATGCTACGCTCCAAAGCCGCCTGGCTGAAAGATACTTTGAGGGAGTCAAAAACCTGAATTTATAGCTTTGCTGTTCTGAGATTAGGACAGTGTAGTCCATACGTATTTGGAGAGTGACACAATTTTTGTTGTTTTGGCTCTGTACTCCAGCACATTGGATTTGAAGTGAAACAATGAATATGAGGTTAATTGTGTTTGTGTCCAGTTATTTAAATATAGTACACATTCATTAAAGAAATGAAAGAGGAATACTGATTGCAGTATTTGATTTGCAGTATTTGATTCACAGTATTTGAAGACTGATTGATTTTCTTTGCCTTTAACACCTGCTCTCACAGCAAGCGACGATATCCTGAGCCCAGAGAACAACACCATTGGCATCCTGGTCAGCACTGCAGTGGAGATCTCCATAGGAGGGAAAACTATCAAACCTGCTGGTAGGGGGCACTGTTCTGCTTCTTGCTACTCTTTTCTGAGTATTTGGGAATGGAGGATGACCAATTTGATCTATTTATGCTAATTGAAACATGTTTTCTCTCTGTCTCTCTCTAACTCCCGGATCCTGCTTTTTGGTGACTATTTTTACTGGGTAGTTGTGGGGGTGAAACTGGATTTGGAAGCTTGGGTGGAAAAGTTCAAGATACTGGCCAGCAATCAGTCTAACAGCCAGCAGAGTTCACACACGGTACAAACCATACCAATTGCCTCTGTCTTACTCTCTCACATACACTCTCTCTCACACACACACGCACACTCTCTCTCTCTCTACAAGTCATAAATATATATTCATCAATGATACGTGCCACATAATGACACAGAGGCATGTTTGGCCTTTACATTTCACAAGTAAAATTGTATACTTCAGCATACTTTATCTAATCTATAGGAAAGTATATAATTGTGTACTTAAAGTTAGGCTACACAGGTTTATAACAAACTACATATTCAGGATAAACATATAAACACACACATTAACACATTACTAGTTTATGCGGATAGAGGTGGAAACAGTGCTCTGATGTGTTGTGTTGTTTTGGGCAGTGTGAGCCATCCAGCAGCTGTGAGATGGATTGTGAGGCCAACAGTGAGGTAAGTCTCTTCTTAATTTACTCCACTTCACCCATAATGATATGCACCAAAGAATCCATCTATTTGCATGTCTATATATATATATTTATTTATTTATTTATTTATTTATTTATTTATTTATTTATTTATTTATTTATTTATTTAATATACATATATGTATTACATATTGCACACTTGGGTAAACTGGAGTAATGAATGTTATTCTGTATCATAATGGATGGTATATATCACACTCACATTTCCAGTGCTGTTTTCATAGTACTAGCCATTACAAGAGATGCTGGATTGATTCATAATAATAATAATGATAATATTATATATAAAATATGTTATTGTTATTATTTTTGTTGTTGTTATAATTGTTATTATTATTATTATTATTGTGCATATCTGATAAAAACATTTTTTACAGTAATATGTTGGGATTGTCCTAATTTGTCAGATCTGAATGTGTCGTATGTGTATGTGCAGAACAAATCGGCTCATTGCGATCATGTGACACTGTCTACTTTCTGGTTCCCTCTGACGTTTAGGACCTCCTGTGTTATCTGATTGATGATGGTGGGTTCCTGGTTATGTCCAACCAGAAAAGTGACTGGAATAGGGTAAGCTTTGTGTGAGGAGATATGAATGAATGCAATAGTTTGTTGTTACAATTGAGGCCCTGGCACCAGATGGTTGTGGTCCTTCCTAACTTTAAAATAATCAAGGAAGGGAGGCTTTTGGGGCTGGAACACCATGTGAGTGATAGAGGCAGCGTAGTGTGTCTAAGGTCAAGTCCCATCTCTGTAAATCGGTGCCTGATGTGCCATCTATCTGTCTTTGTGTCTCCACACCACAGATCGGCATGTTCTTCAGTGAGGTGGACCCCATCCTGATGTTCGCCCTCTACAATAACTCCTTCTATTACCGCAAGGAATCGTTTGACTACCAGTCTGTCTGTGAGCCCATGCCAAACCGCAACACAGGCGCTGCACCCAGGGGAGTCTTTGTGGTGAGTAGCACAGAAAGGTTGCTTTAACATTACATCCATGTTCATTTAGTTGTCACTCTTATCCAATGCATACAGAACGAAGTACAAAAGGCTAGCAAAACACATCTGGATTGATTACAGTTTTTCTCAATTGTTTAGACACATTTTCTGAAATGAAAACGAATTTCTCAAAATTATAAACACAAAACCCACACGGTCAACTCTTTCTGAAAAACGTCATATATCTCTTTTCAAAATCAAGCATGATTTTCAAAACCATACACTCTGATCCCAAAATGACATTTTGGTGGAATCTCACATTGTCTATCGTGTGTGTGTGTAAGTGTGTGCACATGTGAGTGTGTATATGTGTGTTTTTCTGTGTGTATGGGCATGTGTGTGTGTCTGTGTGAATGTGTGTGGAGCTAATTTCTGCAGCACTGCGAAAGGCATATTTCCCCCGTGTTTCAGGTCCTCTTTACAGTAAGGCTGGTAAGACCATGCTTACCTGTATTTGCTCCATGTAGGGGTGGCTTTGGTATGTACATGAGGGATACTGTCAGCTTAGCTTGTGCACACTATGATGTCTTGGCATTGTAATAACTTACGTCCTGATCCAGTGAACAAAAATAGACTCAAAATCTATTTCCCCTGTGATTACAAATGAAACACGATTAGAGATCACTTTGCAACCACATATCTGCCATCAAGGTCTACCTGTCTGGGTATCCTTCATTTGTTCAGTATTTGCCATGTTTCCTTGTGAAGGACCAGTGTCTAAATTTATTATTTTATGGGTTTTTCCACACATCGGCGTTCTTGTGACCAGCCCACCATTGCAGACTTCCTCAACCTGACCTGGTGGGCCTCAGCAGCAGCATGGTAACTCTCTGCACTCTCATGTTAAACAATGATTTTTTAAATCTTTCTCGACATTGTCTCAAACAAGTTACCTCAAACTTGGAGCTGTTGGCCTTGCTTCACTGGGGTCCCTAATTTTGATGAAAATTTTGAGACATTTCAAATAAACGTACATCCTTCCCGTTTAGCCGTGTAACCTTAACCCTGCCTAACCTTAACCATTAGCTTAACTCAGTTTATGTCAGTTGCTTTAAGGTTTGAAATTAACATTCTCATATTTAGCCTTGAAGTTACAGTGTCAGTGTTATTATATTTTGGCGTGTTATTTACTTTGAATACAGCATTAGTTGAAGTACTGTATTATAGTCACTTTGATTGGTTCCCTGATGAGATGCAGTGTCCGATGTATTGAGTGTCTCTTCTTTTCTATCCCAGGTCCCTGTTCCAGCAGCTTCTTTATGGAGTGGCCTATCACAGCTGGTTCATCAAAGGTGAGTATGTATGGACTGCTTTTCATTCCACTGCATACCGAGCCAAATACGCAGAGCAGTGTGTGTGTGTGTGTGTGTGTGTGTGTGTGTGTGTGTGTGTGTGTGTGTGTGTGTGTGTGCGCGTGAACATGCTCACCTTTTTACCTTCTCTCCTTCCTATCTGAAGATGATGTAGAGGCGGAGGGGATGGACTCAAGAGAGACTAGCTGTGTTACAGTACAGACCCAGTTCTACTTCACCAATGTTACCAGCTCCTACAACGTACTGCAGGACTGCGGCAACTGTTCCAGGTGTGCCAGAAAATATTTAACACGCATATTCATTTATACCGCCAAGCATACATAGATGCATGCATACAAATATACACGGACACTTATCACACATTAATACAGACAATTTTGGCCTATCACGGTGCGGTGATGCCCTTTGGGCCTACCTGAATAACCACGTTTCTCTGGATGTCTGTATCTGTGTGCACTGGGGAGTTAATTCAGAACACAATGCTTACTCACTGTCTGGGAGAAACGTGTATATCAACACAAATGTAAACTGAGCGAGAGTGATGATCCAACTCCACTGGTGGATAAAGACAGATCTCTGCACTTGGTACAGAAGACCTGTTTGCAGATATATTACTGCAGTCCCCTACTCAAACCCCTATAGGGTCCCCTAACGTATAGCTGTAGTGCTTTTGTAAACATACCTGTATTGTCCTCCCTCCAGGCTGTTCCACGCTAAGCGGATAAACAACACCAATCTGCTGTTCGTGGTGGCAGAGAGGATGCCCTGCAACTCATGCACTGCAGATAAGCTGTCTCAGACGGAGAGAGAGTGTATCCTTTCACTGCCTCAGTAGTGTTTCATTAGTTATGAGACAAACCAGACTCTTTCCAATCCCTCCATGTTAGCGTATGGCTACCAGTACCGTGGTGGATTAGGGGCGCTGGACCATCCTCTTGCCTTTCTGAAAACACAGCTCACTTACGCACATGCTGGATCTGAGGCTTCCTGTTCTGTCATGTTATTATACATTATCTACACAACATGCCAGTAATTGACAGGTCGGAATCCACGCTGAATGTATTTTTTCTTCACCATAGGTTGTAAAAAAAAAAAAAAGCTTTGTTTACTGTTTGGAGGAAATATGTGTCCATTTTTTTATCAGCAGAATATTGTAATTGGTCCATGGCAAAGTAGCTTTTGTCTTTGATGTTAGTAAGAGCTGTTTTGGGGGCCATTCTCTGTAATGTCACTGGAAAAGCCACATAAAAGCATTTGATGCAGCATGCTTTTGCCGTTGCTCTGTTTGATGTCTTTATTAGCAGACTGTTTTGTTTTGTTGCTGGGAGAAAAATGCAGCACATTTATGTGATTCATATTGATTGAATACAAATGGGGGAATATTGTCCTGAGGTAATTCTTCCCCTCATAGATTGTGCATTTCCTTAGCCTTGTTTTCCAGTCAAGGCGGAAGAAACTTGTTTGGACATGCCTGTAGCACGATACCGGAAAGGCCCATCCTCCTGCTTTGACTACAATAATACGGTGAGACAGAAGATGAAGAGCGCTGGTTATAATGCAGGCTTCAGTAAGTCTGGTCTTGAGAGCAGCAGTGTAGAGCAGGGGCAGTGCCTCCCATGTTGAGAGCGGCACTGCATAGTGTAGGAATGATTCATTGTGTTGCATAAGAACAGCAGCATATAACCAAATAATGAAACATTACATACACTATCAGGTTCTTCTGATTCCAATAGTTTGCATGTTAAACATGCAATTTATTGTTTTTTCTCAGGATTTTTTTCTTTACAACAAGATTTACAAGTTGTAAAATAAAAGTTGTATATACAAAATTTTTAAGGTCGTATCCAATACATAAAGACCCAAACAGCACAAAGCTGTTGAGAAGACATTGTGAAGACATCTACACAAGATAGCCAAACAGCGCCCTATATTAGATAAAAATTAAAGATGAAAAAAACATATTTCTTGGGCCGTTGAAAAGACCACCTATTTCATATGTTGAGAATACAGCTATTTAAAGTTATATATATATAAAAACATTTTTTACATGACCATTAACTTAAAACAGCTCAAAATACATAGCTACTTCCAATTTAGAATGACCGTTAAAACATTTAAAAATCAACATCTGATCAAATGTGCTCTTGGCAACAATTAGGCTAGTCCAATTCTAGCCTAATTGTTGCCAAGAGCACATCGCATTTTCACAGTTGTTTTTCTAATTCCTAATGTAACTAGGCCCTGTGTTTTTTCATCTTAGCGTCTGTCAGAGAATGTGGTGATTCAAACTTTGTGGTCAAATCAAACTGTCAGATAACAAACAAACTAAATTACTACAGAAAGGATATGTTTATACTTGGTTGTCAAGTTAATTTTACAAAATGTAAAAAAAATTATTTTTAAAATACTTTAAAAATGGAGCAGAGGTTGCAATGGGGTGTACATAGGCTGTGAGGGCTGTTCAATTCCGTTTCGGTTTGTTCCTTGTCTATCTTCCCTTGCAGAGCAGGCACCTGTGAAGTTCACTTGTTGTACGTCACAAATGTCATCACAAAATGGCTGACTCGGGGGAAGAGAGCAAGGGAAGGGAATGTGTTGTGGATCCGAATGCAGTCCTGATGTACCTATTTTTCCTCCTGCAGGAGAACACCTTGGATTGTGGGCGGGGCTACTCATTCCGACCCTCATTAAAGGTCCTGCTGTGTCTCCAGCTGCTTCTCTTATATCTGACAGGCTCTTCTAACATCCTGCCCTTCTCCTCATCACTTTAATCTTGTTCTACCTGCTCATCCTCCTCGCCGTGCTCCTCCCCTCTCTTCATTTACTTCCTGATCCTCTTCTCTCTTTCCTTTACCCCTTGCCTCCTTCAGTCATAGATGATAATGGGACTTCTTGATGCCCAATTTTGAAGCCCTGAGTACTGTTTCCCTCCACCCCCCCATCTTCTTCATGCCCGGTGACATAGCTTCACGGGCGGTTGCTTAGCGACGGTTGTTGGGCTTTGTTGTGCAGCCTGTCACCTTCACCCAGGGGAGGAGCTCTGTGTTCCTTCCACAGAAAAAAAAGAAGAAAAAAAAAAAAAACTACAACCGCCACAAGCAGAAGAAACAGCATCAGAAGAAGAAATAAAAAGATGACGGATGTAGCTCTCGTACACCTCCTGCCAGTACAGACACATCATCACCTCACAGCTGGTCAGGTAGGAGGAGAGGGCAGCAGTGGACATTGATCGCTCTCATTCCTCATGGACCTTCTTAGAATTGTACTGGGCCTCGTCCTGTGTGTCTCAGATAGTGGTCCTTGTACCATTCAGCCACATATAGCTACTGGAAAAAAAATCTAAGAAAAAAAAAAAACATAGAAAAAGCAGTTTACCTGAAATGTCAAGCATACAAGATTCACTTCCATTTGTTAGGGTATAATTTGAAAGGGAAATTGTTATATTTGACTGACTTAAAATATTCATTTATTTATGCACTATATCTACTTCTTGCCAAAATGAGATAGATTTTTCATGTGGTCTTATTTTTTATAGCCAAATAGAAAGTGGAAAAGGAGAAAATAAAATAAGTTAATAAGGTAAAATAATCAAAATAAATAGAGTAATTATCAAAACTCAATCTCACTCCTATCAGTAGAGACAGGGTGTCTCCGAGTAATGACATCATCAGTGTGGGTTGTCTAGTTTTATTCTATGTGTTCCAAGGAGGCCATCATGCTCTTTGCAGATCTGTGTCTTTATGATGTAATAGCCCAGTGCTCTCCAACCTTGAATGTTCCCTCTCAGCTTTCACCTGAGTGGTTCAGTAGTCCTTTCATTCACCGACGACCAAGGTGCCAAGACATTTTGCGTGCAATTCGTCCTTTGTTGTTTTTGAAGACAGACACGTATTTATTGAGACTGTCTAGTGTATAGCAGCCACTAATGCATTTGTTATTGCTTGTTTTTGGCTGAATGCAGCTTGCTTTAGCCTGTAGAAGACTATAAACTGAAGATAAGATGTGCAGACATTTTAATGCAGAACTGAAAGTCTTTTCTAGGCTGTGCATTCCCAATGATGTAGGCCATCAGTCAAGTATATAATCTGGAATTAAATAAGAGTTGAGTTTATTATTATGTAATTAGTCTGAGATTAAGTTGTTTTAAAAATGATAAGACTTTATTAAAGTATAGTATATGAATAACTGTCTGGCCTATCCCAGTCCCTTCCCATAGTGCCTTGGGGCACACATCCTGTTGGACAGCACTGGTATTACAGTATCTGTTCTGACTGTGGTACTGATGCAATTGTGGGGGGCCCAACCATGTAAGCCCATCGTTTCCTCAGTATCGGGCCAGACTGTAAAGAAAACGCATTTCCGGTCAGAGGAACTGTTGGCCTGGGCTCTTAAATGACACACAGGTCCGTCTTGTTGGGATCTTTCTGTATTCTGTGACCTTGAGACGGTTCAGGCCTGGAACCCTCAGTTACAGCCTGTCTCAATAGGAAGGGGAAAGTCTTGAATATCTTGGTTGCTTAAACTGCCAGAACCAGCTTGACCACACTGATCAATACTGCTGAAGGGGATTGGGTAGCAAGGCCATGAGGGAGCAGTTTGGAACATGACCATAGATACAGAACTAGCTGTTAACTACAAAGGAATGTATGTGAGTGCAAAAATGATAGTGTAATGTAACTGTAATCTGGGGAGTGATGGCAGTGGTAGTGTAGGCATTCCTATTTTTTTGCAGGACACTGTCCACGGTCAAAGGTGTTGTCAAATGTGGAAAATTGAACATGTGTGTGATCTTGCAACTTTTTTTTAACCTGACCTTTTTTGTCATTTGATGAAAATGGTGAAAAGAGGAGTTTTCACAGAGTTGTTGAAAGAATGTTTGAACTGTTTTATTGGTGTGTGTATTTATTTTCAAAGAGGTTGGTCGCATTGTCTCAGCTTCTAGCTGCTTCAGTATCTTCCGTGGAGTTTGCGCACTTCACAGTGGCTTTGCATTGTCAAAGTGGTCAAATTGGTCAGTGTGTCTGAATTCTTGATTGATTTATGTGCAGAAATAATTGAAAAAAACGTATCCTTTAACTGCCATGGTTGTGTGCGATGGGAATTTGTAATCTATTCAGGAATGGATCAGAATCAGCACATATTTTTAATCACAGTATAACAGCATTGCTGGTGTTTCATTGCTAAAAAGCAATTATTTTGGTTGGTTGTTATCATATGTACATGAATACAACAAACTACAGGATTAAAGAGTTTGGGGAAAGGCTGTAGTGCTGTCTTGAACTTGAATCAGCTGAAATCACAATGTTTTGCTGCTATTACTGTTTTTCATCTCTGTTTGTTTAGCAGACACTAGGTTGACAAAATGCCCTCTTTTTCCCAGACAAGTCCTCATTTTGGGACCAAAAATATTTGTCACAGCCATATTTCAAAATTCTTATAAATGTCCAGGATTTAGGTTTGCTTGCTTCGTAGACCACATATAAATAAACACATAGCTTAATGGTATGTTCATAATGCATAATGCATAATGTTCATTTATTTTAAACCAAAATATGGTCACGGCAGACACTCATAAATCTGGTACATATGGTTTGGATTTCCTTGTTACAATGTGTCTTTTGTTGTCCTCACTCCAGTCCAGTTGCATTTCGTTTCAGTTTATAATATATTTAACGATCAATCCCCCCACCCCCGACATACATACACTCACAGACACACATATACATACATACACACATGCACGCATACACTCACAGACACACATATACATACATACACACATGCACGCATACACTCACAGACACACATATACATACATACACACATGCACGCATACACTCACAGACACACATATACATACATACACACATGCACGCATACACTCACAGACACACATATACATACATACACACATGCACACATACACTTACAGACACACATATACATACATACACACATGCACTCATACACTCACAGACACACATATACATACATACACACATGCACGCATACACTTACAGACACACATATACATACATACACACATGCACGCATACACTCACAGACACACATATACATACATACACGCATACACTCACAGACACACATATACATACATACACACATGCACGCATACACTCACAGACACACATATACATACATACACACATGCACGCATACACTCACAGACACACATATACATACATACACACATGCACGCATACACTCACAGACACACATATACATACATACACACATTCACTCGCCTCTTTTAACAAAAATTTTACTTGTTTTTTAGCTCCACTCTGCCCTGGTGGACTGAAACCTATCTGTGTGTCATGAATTTCTTGTCGTATATCAGCAGAAGCTCTGCTCTATCCCACTCTCAATGGAACCTTGGACACTGAAATCCTGACCATTCAGATAGTGTGTAAATATTAGTACAGCCATAAAACCTGTTTCTGGAAAAACAAAAAAATGAGTAAGTCACAACATACCAGCAGAACAATTGAATAGCAGTGAACTGGTACTCCACATATTCCAGATTCAGATATGTGCAAGAAGCATTCATTAAAGGAATTATCATTAATTGTGTGCATAGTTCTGAGGACAAGCATTTCTTAACTAAGTGAGATAAGACTGGGAATGGTTATTAAAGGTTCCTATTAACATATCCAAACAAACCCTGGAGAGAGCAACCCGAACGGAAAGATGTACTCATGTAGAAATAGTGAGAACTTAGCGACAATCTCTGATTGGATGTGTGTCGGTGCTGATGAAATAAGGACTGACAATCTGTGAGCTGTGCAAGGTTGAGGGCCCACCCTGCCTGTACATGCATCTGATTACTAATTTCCTTTGTGTGTATGTAATGACTGGATGGGGACAGTATGGCTACTAGACAAAAAAAATGGCATGTTAGCATTGAGGGAAAAATAACTTAGGACACATAACAAACTTAAGAATGCTGTTAGAATGTTATATGAATTTCTTGACTTCAATCAAAGAAACGCAAATCAGAGCTATCTGCATTCCGTGAACGACATTTGGAGTATTAACATAGGTTCTAATTGCCTTTCTTTACTTCCATTATTAGTAGTTGCATTTTACATTGCAGTATTTACTTTGGCTATGCATCTGATGTGCTTTGCATTTAAGTGATGGGGCATTTTCATCCTGTCCTCCAAACAGAATCTCATGTTACGGAAAACGCATGTTTCTTTGTACTTAATTTTATACCTGTACGACAGGCTGCACCTGTAGAATTAACAAAAAATGTCAATCCATTGCAAACATGAATACTGATTTGATATCGCCATTTTGAGTGTTAACATTACAGTATCAGCACAACCTACTCACATCACTGTCACATTAATCTGTTGGTTATTTCTGTGCTTCCTGCATATAGTAATGCACTGGTTGTAAGAGTAACTCACTGAGAGGTAATGTATCCTGCAATTGGCATTTCAGAAACATTATTTATATCGATAGCATCACCTGTTCATGTTTGCACTGCAGTTTTCTCAAGTTATAGCATGTACATTTCAAGATAATGACCACTATTCCACATTTTTATTTCATTGTAATGGCCCTTAAAAGGTATGTTCTAATCATACCCTTTGTTTGCAGTATGCTAACACACAACATCCTAATGAAAAATCGTTGGCATATTTACCTAGCTGTACCTTTCAGCCAAAGTTAAACCAGCTGTCAGAATTCTACTTTGGTTTGCGGTTCTTATATAGCATAAAAACAAGCAAAGCCAGCTCTACCATCCCTTGCCTTCGAAGGTTTCTCCATTGTGCATTACATTGAATTCCTTGCAGTACTGTTAGTACATGTGATGAGCTTGATTTTTTGTGCTTTTTTTTGACGTCTTTTTCAATGGCTTAATTGCCCCTGCAGAACAGAGATGGCCACAATGTCAGTTACAGTGGTCCTTACAGTGCCACATGTAAAGTCAGCCAAGGACAAATGGCCCAGCCTAACCCTCCTCGCCTGCTGGTGTGTTTAAAGGAGTGCTGTGGTCTCCTTGGAGCAGCAGCGTTTGACTGTGGGCATGCTGTACAGGTGGCCTCATTGGCACCCCCTGGTGGCAGGGGGCCACAGTGTGGTTGTGCGTCTGCCTGACCCAAGCAGATGTTCATGGGCTGCAGGACACAGGTGTATTTTCTGTGGCTTGAGAAATTTACTTTTGCCAAAAAAAGAGGAAAAAAAGGAAATCTTTGAGCCTAAATGGAGGGGTTATTGGGGTGTGGCTCCTCCCACACCCACAGTTTTTTTTTCCCCGTCACCATATCTGTGTAGGTGCGTCTTATATGGGAAAGCCTGTGACCAAGACAAGCGTGTATGTGATTCTGTAGTCTGTAGTCTGGTGCTATGTGACGATGTTTGACAAAATGTGTAAAAAATAAATAAAGTTAAAAAACAATTTAAAAGAATTAAACTTTAAGTGAAATAAAAAATGAAGAACTAATAATAATCCTGAGTTTGAGGAAATCAGGCAAATATATTGTTTATTTTTGTTTTCTTTTATTTTGCTGCTGGTGGTGATGTTTGCGAGGAAGATTCAACTCCTTCTGTCTGAGAAACGTTGTTCCATGTCGCTCCATTCTTTTGTACAGATGAAATGGGGAAAAAAATATGAAAAGGCAAAATTTGTAAAATATTGTGTCTGTGACTCCTTGTAAAATATTTTCAAATTGTTTATTACAGAGAATCAGTTATTAAATAATGTTCATATTTTTCACTTCAGTTCAGTGTCTGGCTGTTTTTATTAATCTGTGCTGTTATCATTGCTTATGAGGGCGCTAAGCCCCCCCCCCACATTACTTTAACAAGCAAAGACAGGCAGTGTTAAAAAGCTTCAGTCTTATTAAGAGTGGCTTGCAATACTTTTCAAATGAAATACTGCAGGTTTAGCTGTAGAAAAGTGAGGATTTAACAAGGCAGGTTCTGTATTTAACCGAAAAGTATTAGAAGTAACTCTTAATAAGACAGAAGCTTTTAACACTGAGTCTTTGCTTGCAACTCTGTTAAAGTAATCACACAGCATATCGAACATGTCTAATGAACAAAAAAATGCTAATATCTAGAACTGTAAAGAGAATACTGGGAATTTAACAGATGATAAGTCTAGAGGTCCCCACAAGCACAAGTCAGCTGCTCCGAAATATATTCCCTACTACAAGGTTAGACCCCCCTGGAGGGTTCAAATCAGGTTGAACAGGCAGAAAGGGTCAACAAGATTTATTATTCAAAGCAGACATGAAAACATTCAGTCAAATTTCTTTCATATGTAGTGTGAAGAACATGCATCGATCTGCAAATTTAATCATAAGATTGCTACTAGTCTCAAACAAGAGGCAATCATAATACACTTGATAAACAATTTCTATTTGTCCCATAGTTTGAAATTTAAACACAAACGTGCTTGTTTTTGTTATTATAAAGGAGGTGCCCAACGCGGTGCCGAGCGTATCCAATTCCCACCCCAATATGGAATGGGCAATCTTCTGCACCTTCAGCCGCATACAAGCGCAAACCCCACAGCCGATTGGAGAGAGTGTCGACGTCTAACGGTTCCTCCAAAACACCTGGTGTCGCCAGCGGCTTCTTTTCACACCGCAGACTCTACAGCTAAGCTTGTACAGAGCGGAGTCGGAGGAAGACCTTTCACATGCGGTTTTAGCATGCAGTCCACGAGCATCTGCTTGACCAGCGGGCGGCGCTAGATAGCGATGAACACAAGACCCCTGTCCGACTGAACCCTCCCATACTCAACGTCATCGACAATTTCTCCTCGCCCTATGGCAATACTAAATTGTACCAAAATGTTTTGCCCTTGTTATTCCCTAATTTCATCAAGAACATGTAAATTCCAAGAAAATATAAAAAATGTAATCACATTTTTTGGATATAGCTATTATTAGAAAAGTGATTATATCAAATACAAAAATTCAGCAAGCAACCAAGTGTTACTGCTTTTAAATATTCACAAATACTTGTATTACTAAAATTATGTGATGCAGGACCTGAATTTTCAGTGTAAAAAAAGTGATAGCTCATACATTTTATGAATCTTGTATCCTGGTGATTGTCCTTAGCAGCTTCATCACAAAGTCTGCAAGAACTCAATCACTGCCTTGTGCCACTCTGCAGGGTTGTCAAGGTAACAGGGGTGACCAGCCCCTTTCATCACCACTACTTTGTGATTGGCCAGATTCTTCAGGTTGTTCAAAGACACCTCTCCCAATTGTGTGTCCTGGTCTCCATAGACAATCAATGTAGGAGTCTGGAAGAGAGTGGATGCAGCTCAGACAACAGCACCAGACCACCTCTGTAGATTGCAGCCTTTCTCTATAGACTTCTCGGACACTTTGGACACACCATTTTATTCACTGCATTAGTGATCAGCTACAGGGCATACACAGATTCAGTCATTATACCAAATAGTCAGATCACACTACACAACACCTACACTTTATGACCAGCGTAGTGGTGATCTCTGCAAAGAAATCAGTAGTTTCAATTACACTAAGCATTAGCATTTCTGACTGGAGCTTTAAATACATTTTAGAAGTTTAGTTGGTGTTTAAAAATGAATCTCAAATAAAGGTTATAGATGTATGAAACTTTACCATATACAATCCAACATAAGGGCATTTTATAATGAATACTTCCAATCACCTTGGCTTTGTGTTTTAATGTGTCATGCAAACACCAGGTGTTCTTTAATGGTATATATATGACCTCACCT
This sequence comes from Ilyophis sp. 1 JC-2022, assembly GCA_022702515.1. NCBI lineage: Eukaryota > Metazoa > Chordata > Actinopteri > Anguilliformes > Synaphobranchidae > Ilyophis > Ilyophis sp. 1 JC-2022. Next base: position 48,949,106 of record CM040402.1, read on the forward strand.
GAATACTGCTGTACTGCTCGGGGGTGAACTTCTCAGTGCATATGGGGGCCACGGGGATGTAGGCCCTGACCAATGAGGGGTTCTGAAAGAGGAAAGGCAGGGAATACATGCCACTCAGTGAGGGGCTGACCACCACAGCTGGGCCCAGCTGGAGTTTCCCCAACACCTGCTTCAGGAAGTCCCCTGGGGCCAACTCCCCAACTGCAGCAGGGGCCACGGCCTCCTTGGAATTGCCCAGCCCTTGGGAGATGGAGAGAAGGCACGAGTGGAAAAAGTGTTTATGCAGAATACACACAATATTACCCTGCACACCCCAGAAAGCAGCATGTAATTTGTACATAACATTGTTGTTTTGTGCACCACACCAGTAGTGCATGTGCTTTTGCAGCAAAACAAAACATGTGATGCTAATCTACTTAGCCTACGTATCTATGTCCACTGTCAGTCCTTCAAGTTTAAAGTGAAAAATGGAAAAGCAGCAGTGAAAAAAAAAAGCCAACAAACAACTTTTTGAAAAAAAAAAAAAAAAATAAGGGATGGAAAATGTAATTCAAAGCATATTGGGAAATGAGCCATTGACTCTACATAATTAAGTAGCCTAACCACTGAAAATGACTGGATAACAAAACCAACACAGATTATTTAATAAAACGTATCTGTGCTTTAGCAAGTCAAATCTTATAAACATAAAAATAGAAAATATTTTTTTCTTTTGAGATAATGTAGTTAAAAATGTAAGAAATAAAACTAATTGTATAAATTTAGACTGAGTTCATGCAAAGTTCCTTTTTTAAAGATTATAATGGTCCAACTTTCTTACTAGTCTTTCTGTTATGTTATTGCTGCAGGGGCCATACTGTTGAATCAATGTCTCCTCAAAAAATTGGGCCACCCATATAAGACACCAATAATGGAATACGTTAGGCTAACATGACAGGCTAACTGGATAGCAACGGTTGCAGAATCTTTAAGCTGTAGCCTAACGCAATCTAGCCTAACGTTACTGTAGGTGTATACCTGGGAGGTCAATTCCGACGACACGGCAGCCCGCATTGGCAAGCACCTCCAGAGTGCCAATAGCGAGCCAGTTCTCGGAGGAGAACCGGATTCCGTGCAGCAGCAGGACTGACAATTTGGCTTTGCCGTCGGAGGGCTCCGCTTGTCTATAAAATAGCTGTGCACCGTCCGATTCCAGCAAGATATGCCCTTCCGACAGTTTCACCGCAGACATACTGCCCTGTGAACAACATTTGTATATCTACGGTAAAGCATCGAAAATTGCATGAAATAGCCTACTTGCCTAGCTTTCTGCCTGTAGCGTGCTTTTTGGGAACAAACTCACACGTTTTCCGTATGCTATTCCATAATTCACAGTCGGACTAACTTATTTTGTTTTGCGTAGGACTCGGATATTAGACTATCCTACAAATACAAAAAGGGGTAGCCATGCAAAACAGTGTAGCCATAATGGTTGGAGCTCTCTCACTTAATTTGACTGCAGCGAAACATCCGATAGCCTACTGTAGCCTCCACACATCAAAACATGTTTTTAAAATGGCCAAGCTCTGTTCCAAATCAAGCGTATCAGATATATTTGCTAGGCGTCTCATAAACTTACAAGCGTACTTCCCAAGGCGAAACGAAAACCAACCAATATTTAAATGTGTAGGCCTATAACCTTACATCAATGCCAATTTAAAGCCCTGACTTAGAAATGTGTCTGATAGAACGTCTAGACCTGGTAGCTGATAAAGAAGCACGTCCACGAAAGACATCAAAGTTCAAGAAAAACCCCTTTTTGTCAACACCATGATCACTGATAGCTAGCTTGGTTAGCAATCGATAACAACAACCCAATGCGTTTCTAACAGCCAAGCGTCAATTTACCTTTAAAAAAAATAATAAAAGTCCAACGTTAGTCTACTATCGCAAGCTGTCGGGCTTTGAAAATTAGTTACACTTTTTCCGGAAGAGTTATTTCAACTGAACTATATTCAGTGGTTATTTCACTGACCCCTAGTGGTTGTAGCCTAGTAGCCTACAAGTGATCTCTTAAAAAGGAACTGTACAATGCATCGTTTCAAGTAGCCTATGTGCTACGTGAGCATGCGTGCTTGCGACTGTAGGAGACCGGTTTGTCTATCAGCACTTACAACACTTACAGTTATATTTGTTTAGAAGTTTACATTCCAACTGTACCTTTGTATGTGTAAATTTTTAACTGCACTATTTGTATATAGGGCCATTGCAATTTAGCAAATGTGCAATATCCTGAAGTGCAATTTTGCAGCTGCTAAATAAATTGTATTCTATTTTTATCTTATTGTTTTATAGCTTACAGTAAATATATATATATATATATACATTTTTTGACTTTTATATTTATATGCACCGTCAAAGATTGTCACTCAATTTTGTTGTACTCTGCAATAACAATAAAGGTATTTTATTCTATTCTATAGGTGAGATTTCTTTCAGGTCTCACAATTTTCCAGCATTATTTTTTCAAACAAGTAATTGCGGTTAGTTCAATACAAAAAGTTTTGAAGAATCTGGAGTTTGACGTGTAAAGCATAGTCAGCGTGTAAATATTGGGCAATCACAGTTGCGATCTCTTAGGCAGTCCTTTGACTCGGCTAAACGACAGCAGGACGCAACATCTGGCATCACAAAGCCGGGTAACGGAATCAAAGTCCTTTCCCTATAGATAGCCTACTCACTTCTCTCTGGCATAGCGTTTGAGCATGGCACAGGATAAAACAAATCTGTGGAGGATGAAATCATTTTTACTCTACGTTGTACTGGCATTATACGGACAACTGGCTACAGGTAGGAGAATATAACAGATGGTTGGCTTAACTTGTTTTTAGTTTTCTGGATATGTTTACTTTATGGAACCCCTATCAAATGTAGACACCCTATTAGCCTATTACTTGTGGATTGCATAGTAAACTTTTATTATTAAAAAAGTGACGGGTTATTTTCTAAATTAGCTACGGATAATTCTTACAGTATTGACTTAAACTTTTTTTTTGTTTTGCTTCTATAGGTTTAGCGTGAACCCCAATTCTTTAAAAGTATAGACTAAGCTATAGTTTTTTTTAAATAGTTATCACCTCTTCGGGCGTGGTAAACTATTATCGAGTTATTCATGTGTAGGCTAAGCGCACCGTTATTCCACTTATCATGTCAAAACGTCACATATGCGAATTATCAAGTTGTTAATGAAACAGATTACTGAATTGAAGGATTTACAGGTAGGCTAATTGTTATTATCGATATTGGTATTTCAATGCACTTTGGCAAATATGGCATAATAAACCTACAATGTTGAGAATGTTATCAGTAGGCTAGGCCACATGGAAAATTCGTTCAGTTGTGTTGGCTTTTTTGTTGTTGTGGAGACTTGGATCGTGGTTACAATTAAAAACAACCACATTGATTTTGTCCATTTCTGGTCACCTGAGTGAGTACAGGGACAAAGTTCGTGTCTGCATGGACATAAGTAGGTGTCCTTGTGCAAAAAAACAAATTGAGACAGTTACATATGACAAATAGCTAAACATGGACAATATGTGGGTGTTGGCATATAAACCCTTTTGACCGAAAGGTGTAGTCATATTTTCTTGCCAACTCGAATGAAAAGCAGCAAGGAATGGGTCTGGTAGGTTTGTGTGAAGAATCTTAGGCGGGTGGATTCCTACAATCTTCTCCATCAGATTAATTTCCTCCCCAAGCTTCCAGCGGCGATCCTGCGTTTATTAAGCAACCCTCCTTCCTCACTGCTGAGAGATTTAAGGTTAGGATAAAGCAAGTTACAGAACACTGCGTCACCCCCAACCGCCTTCTCCGCTGTGCCCAAACAGCCAGACTCCCATGGTGCTTTCCTGTTTATTAGCCTTGAGGCTCAGATTGATCTACAATATTAAAGAACCTTTAACTGGAACAGAATAAGTCTGTACATTGAGCACATCACTGGCATCACCCCAGCAGATAAAGGACAGAGGCTGTGCTTGGGGGTCCATGCACTAAGAACAGGTCTCTGGATTCATGCCAGTGCAGCTGTGCCCACAGAGCAAGGTCCACGGTCACGGTACTCCTTATAGGGTCATGCCTTTTTGTGATTTAAAAAAAAAAAACCTGTAGTTCCATCCTCCAATGCCAAGAGTCCAATACAGTACCTTGCGAAGCAATCAACATAATGTGGTACCTTAATCATGTTGATTAATCATTCATTTATCACAGCGGTGTCAAATCTTATCCGAGTTGTGGGTGTGAGATTTTGTTCTAGGCCAGCAATACAGTAAATTATTCAGCTAATGAACTAATCAAGGTCTTCAATCAAGACCTTGATTAGTTGAATAAGGTGTTGTAGTGCTGAGCTTGAAAAAAAAGCAGCCCTTTTTGAGACGCCCCTGGATTAGATATTTGTATAACTGTTCACCTTCCTTCTACTGCTTACCACTAATTACTGCACGTAGAGTGCCTACAGGGTTACGTTGAAGATATAGACTGAAATACAAGTCATTTGTTGAGAAAATATCACAGCCTTAACTATGTGTCTAAGCACAGAGGATGGATGATACCCACACAAATAAACAGTGGGCTCCAGGGATTTTGCTACCCAAATGAATAAGCAATGGGCTACAGTGGCTTTGCAGATGCTGTCTGTTCTGTCAGTCAGTGTGTGTGTGTGTGTGTGTGTGTGTGTGTGTTGACAGGATACAGGAGCCCCCTAAATGATTTTCAGCGTTCCGAGGGTCGTGAGCTCGTGCCCAAAGAATGGCACAAGGACCGCATGCAGCTACTGCCAGGGTTGACTCTGGAAGAATGTGCTAGACGCTGTTCACAGAACCTGGAATGCAGGTGCACACCAACAGACACACACACGTGCATACATACACACATTCAAAACACGTACAATGACATGTGCAGAGTCAGACAAGAATGCCATGCACTTTATGGTCTTAACTAAGTCATGAATTGTTTCTAAAAGAAAGTACTGTATGTAAAATTTGATGTGTTCTGATCACATTGCAGGTTTTGTGTTTTATTTTGTCTAATTATGAATGACTAGCTCAGCAGCAAGCAGACAGCGACGTAGACAATATCGACAGCAGTATACAATGTCAACAATATATAATGCATTATTTACCAAATTCGTCTCATAACACCCCCCACCCATCTCGCTGTGAGCAAAGATGTCACCCAGACTCCATTATGTGGGCACACAGGCTTCCACACGGTGTAATAAAAGTCTCTTTTTGTGACAGGGCATTTAACTACGAGACCCGCCCATCCGTCACATGCAAGCACCTGCCATGGGTGAGGGATGAGAATACCGCTGATGTCAAGAGGAATGTCAACTGCGATCTGTATGAGAAAAAAGGTCGGCATCTGTCTAAGCCCAGGTACTTGGAGCTGCCATATTGTTGCAGGTTTCAACAGGAGTAAGAAGCTGACCGAGTTTCACTGTGGTGCGCAGATTACGTGCGCCGATGCATTGTGGGAGATGGCAAGACGTATCGCGGCAAGGTATCCCAGACGCAGAGCGGTCTCACCTGCCAGCAGTGGTGGTCCAAGTTCCCGCATGACCACAGGTGAGTGTCTCCGACGGCTGCAGGTTTGTAAAAACAGGAAAAATGTGTTGTATTACCTGACCAGAACTGCAGAGCATGATGTCAACCTGAATGCTGTCATCTGCCCAGAACAAGACAACTCTGTCTGCAGTTCAGAGTCAGACAGTTACTCATGTTACTCATATTTACCTGGTTGTTTGCTGTAATCAGTAGTGTTGCGCTTCCTCCTGCCTTCCATGTTTACCTCATTAGGGTTTAGCACAGTAACTGACAGAGGCAGAGTAATACTCACCACTGGCTGTGCTGTAAGTAAACTAGGCAACCAGTTTACAGCTCAGTTTACTGTGATGGAAAAGGGGTGCAGCCATTCAATTCAGATAATCTAAATAATTCAGTAGATGCTTTTAATAAAGACAAAACAAAGCTAATATTGTATAAGTATGAAAATGTCGTGTAATGGAACTGGCCTTACAGCTTCCATTCCCAGGTGTGACAGTCCTGTTGAGAAAGGTGATTCACCTGCTTTGCCTCAGTAAATATTCCGCTGTATAAATGGATTGTAAGTTTTAAAAAGGTAGGCTGTGTAAAGCCACTCTGGAGAAGAGTATCTGCTAAACACCTAAAATGTAAATAACAACAGTTAATAATGAAGGGAATGGCTGTCGTGTGAGTGAGTACTTATCTTACCTACTTACCGTATAAAAAGGTATTCTCATTTCTACTGAGAAAATATTTTATTGAGAAAATATATTTTATGAAAATATTGTTGGTGTATTTCTGGCTTCTGGCCTTTTAATGGCCAAGTCAGGGAGTGTCTTAACCAGCATATAACACTAGAATTACTAGTTATACCTTATGGCCTGAGCCTTCACTTTTTTATTTCTCTCGAACCCTCTTCCCCTCTCTGTTGTGGTCTGCATCTTTGTCTCCTCTCCACAGATGGACTCCTTCAGGAGAGAACGGCCTGGAATTAAACTACTGCCGTAACCCAGATGGGGATCCCATTGGCCCCTGGTGCTACACCACAGAATCTGAGCGGCGCTTTGAGACCTGCAGCATCCCTCGGTGTAAGGATGGTACGTCACACTCAGAATTAGCATCAGCGCAGAAAAAATGTTGGTGTAAATTTAACACTGCTAGTGTACATTTAACATCCAGGGGTGTTAAGACCACAGACTCATATAAACACCCTAGGGTGATAAATGTACACCACCATTTTTGCCGTGAGCATTTCATGGTCATTTATTAATCTGGATAAAATGTACCGGAATGAACACACAGGTTATTTCTATTTGTTTACAAAAAGCTGTGTTTCATTTATACATGTACATAAAACAGTATCTATAAAATTCCAACTGGACACTTACAGTACTTCCTCTATGGTTAATTTACAAATAGTTATTGATTCTTTCTTCTGGAAGCATTCATATTAATTTAATGTTCAAAATCGCATGCGTTTTTTAGATTCGTTTCTTTGTTTTTGGTTTAGTGTATGTGTTCAATTAGCCCCGACAGTTTTTGTGTGCCAAGAAGTATATTTTAGATATTAAGAGAAGCTTCAGGAGCGTTTAGCATTTGTGTATTTGTGTCTTCTCCAGTGTGTAGAGTCATGTACAGTATGGTGTGTAAGGGAGTGTAGCGGTCTACATACTTATAGTATTAGCGAGTTCCCAGATGTGTATACTGTGTGTCAGAGATAGGTATGAAGAGATGTGTATGAATTATAACACAGGGTTTGCTTGTTGTCATTTGTGCTCCAGAGGTCTGTATAACATGTAATGGAGAGAACTATAGGGGCCAGGTGGACCACACAGAGACAGGTCTGGAGTGTCAGCGCTGGGACCAGCAGCACCCCCACCAGCACATCTACCAGCCTGAGAAGTAGGCTGGCCTCTTTGTGTCTATACCTCCGCACTACTGTTACTATACCTCCATCGTCCTTGTAATATAGTGAGCTGTGAATGCTTGTTTGTGTGACAGATACCCAGACAAGAGTTTAGATGATAACTACTGCAGGAACCCTGATGCCTCCCCTGTCCCCTGGTGCTACACTACAGACCCCAAGGTTGAGCGACAGAACTGCAAGATAAGAAAATGCGGTAAGTCCATTATCAGCATCCTCCCAGTACAGAAAATACTGCTTAAACACTTTAATATTGCGGGCGGTAGTCAGTATGTAGATAGTAGCAGTGTTGTAGCTTTTTAAGCTTATGTCTGAATAATAGTATAGAGATCGTATGCTGTCATTACAGTACAGGCATTTAGCAGGCAGTCTTATCCAGACACTCTTATCCGCTCGCATTTTTTTTTTTTTTTACATCATAGTATCCATTTCTACTGAAGAAATTCAGGTTCTACCTGGGAATCGAACCTTGCACCTTTCAGTCACAAGCCCACTCCCTTAACCGTTATACTACACTGCCACCATTCCACTGAATTCTCAGTAGACTTCAGTGTTAGGCTGATTTGACCTCTCTCTGTCTCTTTCTCTCTATTTCTCTTCCTCTATCTCTCATAGAAATTCAGATTCAGCAGAAGCATTCCCGCTCCAGCTACACCACTCACTGTTTCCGTGGCCGCGGAGAGGATTACCGCGGGAAAATCAATGAGACGACCTCCGGCGTCCCCTGCCAGCGCTGGGATGCGCAGTACCCCCATCAGCACCCCTTCTTTCCGCAGACCTACGAGTGCAAGTGAGCCTACATCCAGGGGTGAGGGGCAAGAGGGGAGGAGAGGTGCCCCTCAGAATAAAAGGAAGGGGGACTGAGATGAAGGTCAGAGGAGCGAGAGAGTGATGGGCAAGGTTGGGAGGGTGAAGGTTAGCGAGAGGTAGTACCCTGGCCTGGGTAGTACCAAAGGCGAGAGGGCGTAAGTTAGCAGCCTGGGAGAGAGGTGGTACCCTGGGTAGTACCAAGGTTGGGAGGGTGAAAGTTAGCGAGAGGTAGCACCCTGGGTATTACCAAGGGTGAGAGGGCGAAGGGCAGTACCCATAATGAGACCATGTGATGAGAAGTAGGCCTTGGGAGCTTGGGGCAGACAGGCAGTGTTCAGGATTACAGGATAAGGAAGTGAGACGTTTAGGCCCAAGGAACGAGGGTTGAGGATACAAAAGTGAGAAAATCCATTAAAAATAGACATCAAATAGAAAAATGCAAGAATAGATTCATTGTTATTTTGGGGAGAGGACAATGAAGAGTGGTATGAAAGGAGTCGAAGAGAGAGTCAATGCACCTTCATACAGAATACCAAATCAACATTGACTCTGAACATCCTTCTAGTTCATTTCTAATTGAGACAATTTCCCCTAGAATCACTTTTCCAGCTCCAAGACATTAACCATTAACTACAATGTCAGTTTGCTCAGTGCTGATAAGGTGATGTCCAGAAAACTCTGTCCTAACAACAGACGATGACCTTGTTAAATCTTTTACCCACAGCAGGAAGTGGGTGGCTGCATGTTGCTGACAAATTCCAGCACAAGTGAAATTAGGAACACATCGGTCAGACTGCATTTCACTCACTTTCAGTTAGCGCTTCAATTCAGGTCACTCAGTGTTCCCAGAGACCCTCAAATAGGCCTTCCTCATACACTTTTCCAAATACATATATGGGGATGTTACTTGTCACTTGTCTGTTGTTCAACAACTTGCATCTTCATGAATGACCCAATTAACCTCAGCTACAAATCAGACAGAAATCATCAGAGAGAATGATTCAGAAACATGAGCCATTCCCAATGGGTTTGGCTTTCTGGTTTTGTTATTAAAGGGTAATTCCACCAAAAAACAACATTAACCTTATTTAACAGATTAAGGCACAACTAATTAAGTCTCTCTTTGTGGCTGGCCAAAATAATTTCTGTACTGAAATATCCACAGATAAAGTATACATTTTGGTAGAGGTATACATCAAAATGACGTATACCTCTACCTCTTCCACATTTTTGAAAAACTACAGTGCTGTCAGTGAGTTACATAGAGACATAGGCGGAGCCAGCGAGGGAGAAAGCAATGCCGTGTTTGTTACTGTTCTGGTAGGGAGTCTCGGGACACATCATAGATCAAGCTAGCCATCATTGCCATTTTATTACGTCAGAAGATTACATTGACACGTTGTTTCCTAAAGATATTTTGGCAAAAGAAACCAAACAGGACTCGAGTTCTTATGCAGTTACAGAGTGGACAAATGATCCAACTCCGGGGCCTCCGGTATCATTCCCTGACATCTCATCTGCCTTATTAAATCCCCCGGTAAGGAACCATGTCAACTAACGTTACATTATGATCTATGACCATAAAAAGTAGACTAACATTAGCGAGCTGACCATAATCGAACAGTTTCACTTTGAGCATTCGATTACAGAAGCAATGTATTTTTTCTGGGCTAGTGTGTTAGCTGTTGTTAGCCACAGCTTCTTGGCATTAATGAAAGCAAATGTGGGTTTTTTAATCTGTTTTCCATGCAGTAGCTAAGCCACACATCAGCTTTTTGCTATTTTTCGAAAATTGCAATGTTTTTAATATATTACTAGATTTTGTTGTAGGTAGATGGCTTTCTGTTTTGAGCCTGAATACACAGCCAGATCCATAGCTGAACGCGCTGCCAATCCGGGACCACTCATTGCAGCAAACATTTCCATTTTAGTTGGCATTGCGGTAGTTACCATACGTATGTAACGTTAAGTGTTGCAGACATCTGCATTTCGGCTGTATTTCCCCCGTTCTTCTGTAGACTCCAGCTAATGGTGGTGGGGGTTTTTTTCAGTAAAATTGTTACATTAGTGGCTAACTTGCCAGCGAGTAACGGCTTGGCCTCTGTTCCGGTTGTAACGTTATTCAGTGGGCATTGCAACCTGCGACTGGCGTTTGACATCGCCCGAACTGAAAGCGCTCTTGGCCGTTGTAGTTCACAGTAAAGCAGTACAGTACCTGGTGCATGTAGTTTGGGGCTATATCTCTGCTCACTACAGGTAGAAAGTTGGCTGATAACTCATTTTAATGAGGAGGAGAGCTACTTTTCTACAAATCAGACATCATTTTTTTGTGGAATTACCCTTTAAATCAATATAATTCTGTTGTACTGTTCTGTTAAATACCTCCAGTTAGCTTTGTTTCATTTTACTGGACACACATTTGGAAAGGAAGGGAAAACACAACTTAAGTCTGTTTAAATAAAACTGGTTCACTGCATGTTGACCTTGCATTGATTGTTCCACGAAAGTGGAAGCTTCCCAAGTATTAACATGCATAGTGTGCACTGGAACATAAGGCTACTAAGCCTAGGTTACTAAGGCTAATTGATTTCAGTGTTAATTAGGAATGCACCTGAAACTGAAACAGTTGTGCTTGAGCAGTCGTTCATGGAAATGTTATTTCTGTACATCACTGTACACTGTTGAGTTGACTCAGATTATGCACACGGAATAGAAAAATCTCAGAAAGCACCCTTAAGTATAATGCTCTCCCTAGGGGTCTGGAGGAGAATTACTGCCGGAACCCTGATGGCTCAGAGGCACCGTGGTGCTTCACATCTGTGGCAGAGATGAGGACCGCACTCTGTCTCCAGATTAAGCGATGCCCTGATGACATTGAGGCAGAAGGTACAGCGCCCCCTGGTGTCGTAATACTTGGTACCCTCTGATCCTCTCTGCTCCATTTGAGACCACTAATACAGCTGTTGTTTTAGCATTTGTGAGGATCCATTATAATCTCCTAAGGCATTACTAAAACAGGAAAAATGGTTGAAAATTAAAATAATTACACAGCTACTTGTATTTGTTTTCAGATTATGTACATTTATGATTGCAATGCCAAAATAAGGGAATTTTGCTGAGAAAGTTAATGTTATTTTTCTCATGCCCTTTCAAAGTCCTTCAAATTGACATGTTTGTGTCTGCTCTCTATTCTCCTGCCAGACTGTTACCATGAAAATGGTAAAAACTACCTTGGCATGGTTCGCAAGACTCGGAAGGGAATCATCTGCCAAAAATGGAGCGTTAACACACCTCACAGAACCAAGTAAGTGCTGGTAGTGACCCCCCTCCTTCCCACACACAGGTGAGGGCTTGCGGCCTCTTTGTTTAAGAGCAGCCAAAACCCTTCAATTAGGAGGTAATGAAAGGCACAAGCATGTGTTTCTACACTGTGGCCTGCAGACAGGGAGTGTCCGTGGCTTAGAGTGGCTCCTATGCATCGTCAACAGGGCCACCACAGCGCTGTCAGGTGGGTGACATCACTAATGTCAGTCTGTGAATGTGTCCGACACACAAAATGAAATATGCACACACCAAATGTACAGATATTGCGCTGGTACCGTATATTTACGTTGCATGATCAATTTTACATAGCATAGCATCGTAGAAATCATGGCAGGATGTGCTATATGGATCCTGTTTTGGGTGATTGACATGAACCACAGGTGAGCATGCAGACGCTGGTTATTCCTCAGTAGATCCTAGTAGGTCTGTGTAGCCAACACTGACCTGTATTCCCACATCGGTCCCTTTTCCACCAGGATAAACCCCACAACTTACCCTGGAGCCAACCTAACAGAGAACTACTGTCGGAACCCTGATGCAGACCAGCATGGACCCTGGTGCTATACCACTGACCCAAAGACTGAGTTTGACTACTGTGCCATTAAACAATGTGGTGAGTGGTTTCTCCATTGCATTCTCAAGATCCTTCCATACCTTCAATCTCTTGTCACTTTATACCATATTTCTGTCTGTCCATCCCTCCCTCTACTCATCCATGTTCTATCTCTCTTTTTCCCACAGTTTTTTCTTTATTTTAAAAAGCTCTTTTTTGAACTGAAGTGTTAAAGTATATCTAACATTGACTTAAGTGACTGTGAGATTTGAGCACTGTCTCTTTCTTCTGTCTCTTTCTTCAACAGCAGGGGGAATTTTTCCAATCATCACGCCAACACGTGAGTGTGTGAATACATCCGCCCATTCAAAGCTGCACATAAAAAAAATTTTGGGTGCCGGGCTTTTGCCCTTTGCCGCTCCGAGAGCATACCCACACGCGCTTGCTGCTGCCTCCCCTATCTGTGTGTCCTCTTGAGTATCATCAGTAGAAGATTTCCACTGAGAATTAAATGAAGCATCAGTAGTAAATGTGTGTTATGTGGACACAGAGAAGGTGGAGTTCAACGAGTGTGGAAAGAGAGACGATCGCTCGGGCAACCCCAGACTGCGCATCGTGGGAGGGACCCCAGGAAACTCCCCCTGGACCGTCAGTCTCAGGGACAGGTCAGTCCGCAGGGGGGCGGGCCATCGCATACTTACCGCTAATGGATATAATATGCAGTCATTTTGCATGTCGGATTTTACACTGTTATGTCCTTCTCACTTGCACAGGAGGGGAAATCATTTCTGTGGAGGGTCCCTGGTCAACTCAAAATGGGTGATTAGCACTAAGCAGTGCTTCTCCTCCTGGTAAGGAGCTTTCTGTGCGATGCTAAGGCTGGCACTGAGGCAGGTCCCAGTATGCCTTCTCTGGGCTTTGGAGTACAATGTCCTTTTGGGTACCTTCACGGCCAATTCTCAGATCGTTAAGCATCTCCACGCGGAACGTTGTAAGAAACGGTTTCTTTGAAACTGAATAACGCTTTGAACAACATTTGTTCAAAGCGTTATTGTTGCTAAGAGGTCAGTTACCACTTTGATGTGTGGTTTAGCATGAAATTGCTGCAGGACACATCACTTTTGAAAAGATAATCATAAAAAGATGACAGGAGTGATGCGAGTTGTGAGGAAGATATTGGGAGATTCACGGGTGAGTCTGTTGAGTGCGCTGCCACTTTTCTCCCACGGCAGGCAGGTGGCACAGCTGTACACTTGAAAGGCAAAACTGCAGGTTCCACATTGGGGAGAAAAAAATAACAAAGTTGTTTTTAAAGGTCAGAAGGACACAAAAGGACACTTCTCTAGGACAGAAAAGAATAGTACGCATAATGTGTATGGAATGCATACACTGCAAAAACCAAAAGATAAATCAATCATAACAAGCATTTTAGTCTTATATTTAAACTTAAAATCTTATTTCTATTACCTTTTTGCTAAACAAGACAAAGATTGTCAATGGGATGAGGTAGTTTTACTCATTTCAAGATTTGCCAATGTGGTAAAATAATTTCACTTATCAAGCAAAACGTAACTTAAAACAAGCTAATATTCTCTACTTGAGAGAAAAAGAATAAGATTTCAAGTCTCATTACAAGACTAAATCACTTGTTAAGTGAATGGAGCATGTGCTGGCTTAGTTGAACATGTGACTGAGCTGATGGATAGATGTGGTTTCTGTGCACAGTTATGTGGACCTGACTGGCTACGCAGCCATGTTGGGCACCCTCTACAGAAACCCACAGGCCGGGGATCCTGGGCGACAGAGCATCCGGCTCACCAAGATCGTCTGCGGCCCATCAGAGTCCCACCTGGTCATGCTGCAGCTGGAAACGTGTGTGGTCTTCCTCCTCATCGTCCTCCTTTTCACTTCCACACATTGCATTCTGATTCACTGTGTATACGTCATATACCTCACATTCTCTCCTCTGTCTTACCGACCAATATTCTTTCCCACTGGCTCCCCCAGGCCAGTAGAAATCAACGAGCGTGTGTCTCAGATCTGCCTTCCCCCAGAGCATTACATCGTCCCAGAGGACACCATCTGTGAGATAGCAGGCTGGGGAGAGACTAAAGGTCAGTTTAGCAAAACATGATAAATACACTGCCTGGCCAAAAAAAAAGTCGCCTTTGCACCCGTCATGCATAGTGCCCACTCTACAAACAATGTTATGATCTGGGGTTGCTTCAATTGGTCAGCTCTAGGTTCAGCAATGTTATGCAGCAATAAAATGAAGTCAGCTGAGTACCTTATTGTACTGAATGACCAGGTTATCCCATCAATGGGCATATTCCCAGATGACAATGTCAAGATTCATTGGGCTCAAATTGTGAAAGGGGTTCTGGGAGCTTTTTACTTTTTACTAAAAAGATTCAAGTTGGTTGACCCATTAAACAAGGAATGTCAAGTGCCAGAGGCATATTTCTGGATACTGTAGTCAGTAGTATCCGTACATCTCATTTGCATTCTCAACCTGTTTCAGGAACTTCACAAGATGAGGCTGTGCTTAACGTCGCCCAAATGCGCGTGCTGGAAAACAGTGAATGCAACAAGTACTACCGGGGTCGCGTGAAGGAGAACGAGATGTGCACCAGCTCCTTCCATGGCGGCGTGGGAGCCTGTGAGGTACTGTGCGGAGTAATATAACCACAGATACCTCGTTACAAAATTAGCTACACCTCTGAAGTGTGTCGTTCAACTGCATGTGAATCTAGACCTCAAATTCACAAGCAAGGGCATTCTATTCAAACTGTATGGATGGAGCATAGCAGAGGGACAACTCTGCTTGGGATTTTAGAATGTCACCAAAGTTTACTCCCTGTTGTTTCTCCCTGAATGCTATTGGACAAACTGCTGTGTCATGATCACTGTAAAGCAAATGGCCACACTAATGACACTCACAGATAACACTGTACTGAAGTGTGTGATGTCATCGTCCGTGAGGGAGTGTCTGGGTGTGTAACGTGTGATGTCGGTCTTTCAGAGGGATTACGGCGGACCGCTGGCCTGTCAGAACAGCGACTGCTGGGTGCTGGAGGGCGTCATCATCCCCATGCGCCGCTGCGGTCACCCTGGGCAGCCGAACATCTTCATCCGCGTGTCCGTGTACGTGGACTGGATAAAGAAGGTCATGGAGCTGGCCTAGTCGCACATTTGTGACCTTATTGTAGTAGTCCCATCAGCCATGCCGTTCTCTCTTTCCTGCCCTTGCCCCATGGCGCTTGCTGAGTGTTCACATCCTGGCTTGAATAAGCTCACGGATATAAACAGGTTATCCTGCTGCTCATGCTATTCTGAAGTCTCTGCTCTGTGGGTGTGGCTGGTGTCTCGTGTTTGACTTGCATATGCATGTGTTCATGTCCCTTTGTTTTATTAAATGTATGTGGTCATGTTTGTGTATGTGTGTGATTAACATAGACATAATGTCGCTAAATATAAGTAAATCATTTGTGTGTGTGTGTGTGTGTGTTTGTGTGAGAGAGAGAATAACAATTTGTGCTTGCATAGTTTGTGTAATTGCATATGCATTTCTAGTTTTTTTAGAGTTTGTTGTCTGTCATTCACATCCCTCAAGGTGTATAGTGGTGTCAGTGTGCATCTCAGATCTTTCTAGAACAATATACTCAAGATCTTATGTAGCTCATTGTAAAAATCTAATGCTTGACGCTATTTGTTTTTGTTACTCATTTTAAAATGTGGAAAGAAAATTTCACTGTTGGAATAAAAAAAAAATTATAAAATTGGTGAGTGATCAACTTCTTTGTAAAAATGTGTTTTTGGGTCTAAAATGTGAAGTGAATAGAAGACTGTAAAAGGGTATGTTGTTTATGGGAGGGGCTGTTTTTTGCTGAATAAAAGAAAAGATTTCCTGTGGCAATTGTCCATCTCATTGAGTCTGAGGGTTTAGGTTGGCCGCTGATCGATTACGATTGGCACGAACACTTGCCAATCACAAGAAAACCAATTGCAGTTCGCAAAGTTGAACATACAGTATATTTGCAAAATACACTTCTTTTATCAAAATGTTAGTTGTACAAAACATGAGTATTTTGCCCAATGGCTGCACACAAAGTGATGTTGCCACTTCTGTGCCCTGGGACCTCCACTATTGCCCATTGCCACATTTTATATCGACCACGCTTTCTTGCCTTTTGTCCGTCCGATTGAGTCCGGTCTGGTGCTCCTCTTCCTCCTCCCTGTTCTTCCATTTTCTCTTGGCTTTGCCTGAGATTTTTCTATATCTCCTTACATAGATAAATTCATCTAGTTCCTGCCTTCTTCTCTTTCAGCTTGTAACTAATATCACAGTTTTTTTGTATGTTTGCTTATTTGTTTATATTTGTTATAGCTTATTGTCTTCTCAATGTAGCACAATTTTATTATTTAGAAAAACGAGAAGGCAGGTAAATACATGTATTGACATTTTACTTCATTTAACAGAATGGTGGTGCATTGTAACATTTTTTTCAGATAATCTAGATTTATCACATTGCATTCAACATGTTGACTGTACAAGGGATTTTGCACAGCATCAATTGAATGGTTTATGTTAAATGTGTTTGTGACAATCCTGTGCAAAATAGTGCCAGATATGATAAACACAAATCAACTTTATAAAACTATTTCTAAATAATCTGAGGCTTGTAATACTGTTATTTCCCACAAGGTGGGAGCAGCACTTCATAAATTGTATGTATTGCTTTTTATTTATGTTATATATGATCTATTATCTGTATTATCTAAAGCAGTAGGTCTCAACCTCGTTCCTGGGGTACCCCTGTGTATGCTGGTTTTTCGTTCCAACCACAATTGCAATTCCAGAATTTTAACAAGCTATTCATATTTTTTAAATTATGTGTTTTTAATGTTTAGAGGGATTATTTACCCTCCACATTATATCAGAAATAGCTATGCATGCCATGTAGAATCA
Source organism: Ilyophis sp. 1 JC-2022 (assembly GCA_022702515.1). Taxonomy (NCBI): domain Eukaryota; kingdom Metazoa; phylum Chordata; class Actinopteri; order Anguilliformes; family Synaphobranchidae; genus Ilyophis; species Ilyophis sp. 1 JC-2022. Next base: position 48,966,244 of record CM040402.1, read on the forward strand.
GATTTCCAAGTTTACATTGTGTTATATTAAAAATAATTATAAAAAAGGAGGTACCACATATTTAACTGATCAAATTAAAGACTGAGGTGTTAATAGGCTCCTAATTAGAGAGTTGACCGTGTGTTTGTTTCTTCATAATATATTTTTTAAACTCATTAACACAATGCAGGTTTGGCTTGTTGCCATTTTCTTTGTTTTTGAATTCTTCATTATTTACCAACTGGTTAGTTATAGTGGCCATGTGTCCTCAATTTCTCCAAGTAGGAGCCTATTGATTCACCTCAGTCTTTAATTTGATCAGTTAAAACATTTGTTTTACACATTGTTACTTTTTTATGTAATTGTTTGTAATATTGCACAATGTGAATATCAAATGCGAATAAAGATTACTTTTATTATTCATTGCATGCATAGCTATTGCTAACTTAACGTGGCTTAAGAGGGTAAATATTCCCTCTAAACATGAAAAACACCTCATTGAGAAAAGTTAACAGCTTGTAAAATTCTGGGATTGCAATTGTGGTTGGAATAAAAACCAGCATACACAGGAGGTCCCCAGGACCGAGGTTGAGAACCATTGATCTGAACACAATAGTGTACATGCCTGACTATGTAAAACTAGTTGGTTCTATGTTCTACAGTACCTGTTTTCATGGGTAGCTTTCTTAAGGGTGTTGTTTTTGCTGTCATGTATTTTATAAATGACAAGATTTCATTGAATTTAATTTGCCTTTTGCAGTCCAGATCTGGCACCATGCTTAAAGCTTTTTCAGTTATACCCAATAATAATTATTTAATTATTGCAAGTTCTTCCAGAGACTTCCTGAGCTGTAAGTGCCCTCAGTCTCTCCAGCTCACACATCTTCTCGCCATGGCTGTCTATGAATCGGAGCCCTGTCTACTGCGCCCTGTCTCCTGTACAGTGTACTGGCAGATGTGTGCTGTTTAATATACACTGTTTAGTATGTGGCGTGCAGTACACAAAAGAATATCCTCCATACTATTTTCCAACTGTACTGTGGAAGTGTCATAAGACGTCCCACCCTTGCACGGCCATGTCATGTGTTGTTTTTGTTCTTATTGAAGGAAATCGTCAGCGAAGCTGCGCCTCCTTTTTTTAATGAAGCTGCACGTCATATTTATGCGACCAAAATGTTTGCTTACTTCTTGAAAAGTGTGCTCCCGAATATAATCAGCGAAACCCCGGAAGTAAGTATATCATGCGGGGGTTTTAAGTATACTACATTTAGAGAACATTTCGCCTACTTAACGACTTTCTCGTCCTGTCTACTCAAAAAGCCTACTTAATAGCATGGAAAGGTGCTGATTCGGACACAGCCCTTGTTTCTCCTCTACTTGGACAGTCTGGGGAGGGGTGGGGGTAGGAGTATTCTCGGAATGCAGTGTCTAGGGCATGGAATGCCTTTCATTCCCCATCGTCCAGTATATTAGCAAGCATGACTGGTGCTGTCTATGGTTAATCCACTGTCCTGTCTATGGTTAATCCACTGTCCTGTCTATGGTTATTCCACTGTCCTGTCTATGGTTATTCCACTGTCCTGTCTATGGTTACTCCACTGTCCTGTCTATGGTTATTCCACTGTCCTGTCTATGGTTACTCCACTGTCCTGTCTATGGTTACTCCACTGTCCTGTCTATGGTTACTCCACTGTCCTGTCTATGGTTACTCCACTGTCCTGTCTATGGTTATTCCACTGTCCTGTCTATGGTTATTCCACTGTCATGACTCAAGCACCACTCCTCCTGTATTCCTTCATTTAATCATTTGATGGATGGTCTATTCCAGGATGAATCAGCCTGCATCAGTACCTATATATGGTGCAAGACACAATTAATATGCTGCCTGGCCAAAAAAAAAAGTCACCGTTGCACCCATCATGCATAGTGTCCACTGTACAAGCCTCTGGAGGTAGTGTTATGATCTGGGTTGCTTTATTTGGTCAGGTCTAGGCTCAGCAACATTATGCAGCAATAAAATGAAGTCAGTACCTGAATGTACTGAATGACCAGGTCATCCCATCAATGGGCATATTCCAGGACAACAATGCCAAGATTCATCGGGCTCAAATTGTGAAAGAGTGGCTCAGGAAGCATGAGGATTCATTTTCACACACGAATTGGCCACCAGAGTCTTGACCTTAACCCCATTGAAAGTCTTTGGGATGTGCTGGAGAAGACTTTATGGAGTGGTTCCCATCGTCAATACAAGATCTCGGCCAAAAATGAATGCAACTCTGGATGGAAATAAATGTTGTGACGCTGCATAAGGTTGTCGAAGCAATGCCACGACAAATTTGCGCTGTAATCAAAGCTAAAGGCGGTCCAACAAAATATTAGAGTGCGCAACTTTTTTTGAGCCAGGCAGTGTACATTTCATTGTAATACAAATGATCGTTTACTGTGCACCAGTACAGTGATATCATATGGCTCAGTCTCAGTGGGCTCCCCATAGAGGTACAGGACAGATCCAGATTTCTGAACCACAAGAACAACGGTAAAAAATAATCATAGGAGCGTCATGGAGTGTTAAAGTGTGTTAAAGTGTGTGTGTTTTTCCATGTGACTGCCACATTACGGGAGCGTACACAGCTCACAGTATTATCTGCATACATTCAAATCAGCATCTCTCCTTTCCCACAGTCCATATTCATATTATTTATTATTCATTTATAAATACATTAATTCACTTATTTTCTTCAGGGGGAGATCATCGTGAGAGTTAGATTGTCTAACACGGACCATGAAGGTTTTGCGTAACTATACAGCTAGTGTCTGTGTTGGTTGTGTTTTTCCGTTTTAGGCAGAGCGTGGAGATCACCTGTGTTGTGTCCCAGCCGAAGTTCTTCATCTCCTGGATATCCCAAGGACCTGCTGTAGTCTTTCTGCAAATGTCCCAAGTAAGTGAACAAGACTGTATATGGGTTTTCAAGAGTTAACAACCCAACCACCCCCCACCCCCATCCCGACCTCCACCTCAACTCAATCCCCATCCTCCACCCCCACAGCCATCCTCCATTGCAGCTACTAAATCCCTTCTCAGCTTGTCTTTTGACAGCCTCCCCCAGTCTCCAAAGAGATTCCTTTGTGCTGTATGCTAAACTGTATGCTGTGCACATTCTATGGGAATTGAGCCTGTCTTGCCAGTTCTATAGGAGGATTTCGGGAGCACAGTTCTGATGAATCCACGGAATTCAGCTTAAACAAACCTCACGGTTAGTGTCCGACAGAGTCTCACGCACATTCCACTGCCCATACGAAGTAGTGTGGTGACATGCACACACCGAGAGCTATATACACACATGCATGCTGACAACCTCACAGATGCACACTTACATACACACCTGTGCATGCACTCATGGAGAAGCACGAACACACACCATGCACAAATAGACCTGCGCACATAGAAGAAAACACATGTGCGGGCACAGAAACATAGCGACGCGTGACCAGGTTTTCAAAAAGTTCGAAAAAAATAATTACGATATGTTCAACACAGTATATCAATCAATATAGGTTTTTCCATGCAAATATAGAATTTGCTTTAGTATTATCCATAGAACTGACTCTAGCATGAATAGTGGGCATCATTCCAGCAGGAGGCGCTGTGTCCACACTAGCAAAGAACTGGGTGCATCACGATACTCGAAAAACGCACTCTTTTCGTCTCCTCCGTGCACCGATCTTTGTGTCCTAATCTAATGTTGCTGATTACATATTAATTACATATTAATTGTTACATATTAATTAATGTCTCGACGCAAACCACAATGTCAGGTGCATTGTATACTGCACATGCAACTACTTGTACTTTAAACATACAGGCAGTTTTGCATACTTCCGGGTAGGAGACGAGTATAAGAGAGGAGTGGAGGATAGGAGGTGAGAAGCAAAAAATATTTGGGTGCACCCAGTGTATTACAAGCTTCTGCAGAAACAACAAATTATCAAGATTTAGACTGCTTCATTATTATTATTATTATTTTCATTTTTAACAATCAATTATTATCTGTGTGCTCCAATTTGCAAAACATTTGAATGTTCAACCTTGAGTCACTGATTTACAAAGATAACTAAATAGCCTTCTTGGCCCATCATTCTAATTAACCTTTTTATGTCAATGACATTCTCAAACTTTAAGAATGAATGGACTTTTGCAGACAGGGAAAATGACTACATATGGTTTAAATTAACTCTGGCTACTCAGTAGATGATGCTGTAATACAAAAAGGTTTTTACCACATCAGTCCTCACTTATTGATATAAAGTATGTTCTTATCACTTGCTGTGAAGCATGCCATGCCATGCCAAATAAAACTATGAACCTTAAATTTACAAAAAAAATACTTGTCAACACCAGACAAAGATTGGTATTACAGTTTTTTACGATTGCTTTGACTCATTTTGCACAACAGAGTTTCAATGTGCAAAACTCTTAACACAGAATGCTATACTGCTCATTTTGGGTTCAAAATGTAATATAGCATGCAAAATAAAAATACCGGTGTCAAATCAGAGAACATTATATGCAAATGTTTATCATAGCACCAGAACATTGGATATGTTCATTGTTGAAGTTTAATTCTTGGTGCATTTCCAAATACAACGGCCATTATCAAATAATGCTGTCAAACACAAAATAATCAATGCAAAAAAGACTATGCAAGGGTAATTTCCTCATAAGTACTTGAAATGATGTATAGCAAGCATCCCTTGTGATAGACTGCAGTGTGTATATATATATATATATATATATATATATAGCTTGTGTTTTTATGGAAGACAAACTAAATATTAGATTACAGTAGGTGACTGTATATGAAGTTTAATCATTGAAAACAAATCATACAGTAATGCAATAAACTCAACTGTATTTTACAGTAAAAGCAAAAACAACAGTAACAGCAAAAACAGTAAAAGCAAAAGCAGTTACAATAACAAAAAACTTCATTTGCAAGGCAGCGTTGGTAAAATCTTCGGGAGTGTCTTATCCACCCCTGGCAATGCTGGGCTGTAATGTCATCGCACGCCTCATCCATGGCCTGAAGGAGTGTCGCCTGCTCATACGGACGCCGATCATACACTTTCCACCTCCAGGCTGAGAAAAACTCCTCTATGGGGTTTAGAAAGGGGGAGTAAGGTGGAAAGAATTGTGATCGGAACTCTGGATGGGCTGTAAACCAGTCTCGCACAGCCAATGCACGATGGAAGTTTACATTGTCCCAGACAATGATGAACACCATCTGAGCATTTGGCTGTACCAGACGATTGTACAGCCCCTCCAGAAAATGTATGAGGCGCATGGAGTTGTATGCCCCCAGCAAAGGTCACGAGCCTCAACTCCATTGAGGGAAATGACAGCACACATTGAGATGTTGACTCCACGCTGTGGCATTTTATGTAGTGGTGAAGAGATTATCAATTGTGTTGCAATGCTACTCACCTGGGCAAGGTTGTTGGAAGTACTGAGACATGACTACAAACACATGTTGAATTGATTTAGTGATCTGCATTTGTATTAACAGTTTTGAACTTTATATGTCAGCATAGGATATAATGTCTTAAGGTAAGAATTCTGCAAGTCAGTTTAACACTTTGCATTAACAGTTTTACACTTTGTATGTCAGCATAGGATGTAGTGTCTTAGAGTACGAATTTTGAAAGTCAGTTTGGCACTTTGCATTTTGAGTTTTGTACATTGAAATTCTGCTGTGCAAAATGAGTCAAAGCAATCGTAAAAAACTGTAAGATTATTGCCAGGTAAATCTTGGTTTTTATGATTTTTCACTCCAGTATGTCCTCATTATTATTATTTCATATCCATAAATATACGTACAATTGGAACTTAAACCTAATTCTCCTGGATAATCTAAATAGGACCTGAAACATACAACTCATGGCAAGTGATTGGTTGGATGTATCAATGATACAAAGTAGGCGGTCTTTATGGCACAATTTTAATGTAACATTAATAGTTATTGGGTATCTCTGTCTATGAATACCCTCTTGATAATTGCCTGCATGTGTGTGTATGGTGCCTGCATGCTTGCATCCGTGTGTGTGTGTGTTTTGTGTGTGTGTGTTTGCATGTGTGCATGCGTGCCTGCATGTGTGTGTATGGTGCCTGCATGCTTGCATCCGTGTGTGTGTGTGTTTTGTGTGTGTGTGTTTGCATGCGTGCGTGCGTATGGTGCCTGCATGCTTGCATTCATGTGTGTGTGTGTGTGTGTGTGTGTGTGTGTGTGTGTGTGTGTGTGTGTGTGTGTGTGTGTGTTTGAATGAGAAAAAGAGAGAAAAAGTAGAAAGAAAGTATGTGTATATGAAATGTCCATTCAAATACTGTTTTGAGAAAAGCTGACTAATACATGTTAAATTAATAAGAATCAACTGTTTTTTTTAAAATTTCCCATCATTCATATGTGAATTCCACAGTATAAGTCAGTTGAGCAATGTGAAAAAAATATATTGGTCATTTCTGAGAATTTCAATTTAAAAATCCCTGCCGTCTTCCAGTGCATGCAATTTCCCCTCGCCCAGAGGCTTCTGCAAATGAAAAGCATTGATTTCAGCAAGACTATAAATCTGCCTTATAACAAGATGTCTTGCACTTTTAGCAGAATAGGTAACATCTCATTACTGGTTGTTTGGTGGCAGTGAACTGAAGTCTCTCAAAAGAACTATCATTTTCACCAGATATTCTCAGCTTAATGCAGTATGGTTTTTGCCTTTTGATAACAACGGATAAAGACATTTGGAATTTATTTAGATTGTTTTCTTGTTTGATGACTGGCTATGGAAATGCCTCAGTGACTGAATGAGCAACTTAATTAATGAGTGTATGTACAGTATGTGGGAGTGAATAAGCAAGCAATTGAGTTAGAGACTATAGACTGAGATTAATAAGTGAGTGACCGAGTGAGAAAGTGAGTTGATGAGTTAATAACTAAGTTAAGTCAAGTTTATTTCTAAAGCACATTTAAAATGACTACTGTCAACCAACATGCTGTGTAATTAATAATGGGTAGGACTGATTGAAGAGTGAATGAACACATAGGTGAGTGACTGGATGAAAAAATGCTTAAATACTTAAAATGCATGACATTGTAAGTATTACTCAAAAAATTATTCATTACTGAACAACATGTACATACAGATTCCATACACCAATATAACATGTAGCTCGACAAAGTAAAGGGTTTAGTATTAATTAAACTCTAACAGACTCTAAACGGGATCAAGTGTATTCTTTTAGAGTGGGTTTAACACTTTTTATAATAATTTATAATAATTTTACATGTTTTTAGTCTTATAAAAAGAAAACAGGAGGGATGTGAACAGCTTTACAGTGTATCCAGTAGCAGAGGCTGATAGGATAATATGGAGCACTGTGAATTTAAATTTAAATTTGAACAAATATCATCATCACATTAGTCCACAACTATTGTTCTCTTCAAAAAAAAAAAACCTTCACTCATCAGAGTACTGCTTATGATTATTGCACATTCAAAATTGCTTATGTCTTTATTCATTGGGGAGGGGGGCTTCCTTCACTTGTGTTTTTCATGGTTACATATGCAGTCAAATGTGTCATCTTAGGGTTCTTCGCAGTTACTCTGAGAGATCCCTCTTTGTGAAGCATTCTATAAGGACCTGCTTACTGAATTTATTGAATAAAATATAACGTCAACCTTATGTTTCTACGGAACAAAAATCGAAAGAGAAAACTACCAAGGTGCAAATAAACAAGAAGGGAAGTGGTTTTGGAGCGATGACGTCTCAACATCCTATAACCATTTCTAACATAACCTATAGCTATTTCTAAAATATATTCATGCATATGATAATATGCTACAGTCCGCCCCTATGGTCACAAGATTGGACTGACTTGGAATCCCCATGCAAGTGGGCGGCTCCGTGTTAAGGCAGGGGGTGTGGCGGGTTGTCCTCAACACCCCCCCCCCCCCCCCCAACCCCCATCTCTCTCTCTCAAAAAGAAAATAGACGCACACACACACATACACACACCTCCCTATACTTTCTGTGTACAGCATGCAATAATACAAAAAGTATGCACTGTTGATGTGTTTGGTAGTGCGCGAGCACTTTACTCTGTCAGTTGGGGACTTCTTGATGCAACGAGGCTACGGAAGACTATGTAAAGGGGATCACACACCAAGAAGAGAGAGAGAGAGAGAGAGAGAGAGAGAGAGAGAGAGAGAGAGAGAGAGAGAGAGAGAGAGAGAGAGAGAGAGAGAGAGAGACGAGGCAGAGCGCGAGGAGGGAGGTGGAGAGAGGGAAAGCGCCAGAGATATTTAATTAGTTTTGTAAGTAGGCTAAGTTTTGCTGTCTGGTTGAACTTCTGTCCTCTTGAAAATTCTCAGCCAAAAATAGCAGTACCAGCACAGCAATCTAGATAAAGGTGGATTTTTTATATGGCAAAATGCTTAATTACGTGCACATGCATTAATCTAATTTAAAGAAGAAAGGGCAACGAAGAATTTGGAAGCAAGGTAAGGGCAATACCTTCTGTCTCTGATTTGTTTTTGTTTTTTTTAAGTTGGCAACATAAAAATATAAATTAATCTAGATATTTAAATTTTATAATTTTTTCCTTCTTCTTATGGTAGGGGGTGGTGGAAGGCGGGTTCCCCCCACCCTCTCCAAAAATCATAGTCTAGACTACTTAAGGACTTGGGGATTTTTTCCGTCCTTCCTTTTCACAATTTTCACAATGTGTGTATTTATGTCCTCTTTTAAGCCCCTTTTTCTTTTTTTTTGTTACATTTTGATTTGGAGCTATAGCCTACATTTTTGGCCGGAGTAGCCTGAAACTGAGGCTCGATTGGAAGTAGAATGTTGAATAGCCTATTAATTGCATGGTGTGAAGTTTATGAATTAACCTTCTATAAAAATTCCTACGCCCTCTTTCTTTAATTTAGCATTTCAGTACCATTCATCATTAAATTAGATTGTTTAACATATTAGCCTAATAAAGACACGTTGTGAAATAAGCAGGTAAGGCTTCTAATTACGATGTGCTTTATAACAATCTAGTGTTGGTCAAATAGGCTACTTATAAAAATAATACTTTGGTTTTTATTTTTTGCTGGGATGCGTACGATTGCATGCAGTGTTTAGTTGGCAATTTTTTTTATGTTGGCCACCCGTATTTTGTGCTCCCTCCGTCAGTGCTGCGGGGAACAGATCTGATGTTTGTATGTAGGCTGCTACACATTTGGTAGTTTACAAAGAATGTTCAGAATGTGTTTTTTTTTACTTGTAATTACCGCCCATATGGAAAAAGTACATTGAGTTCTACATCACTGCCAAAAAAACATCGTAATACGCGTAGCCTCCTGCTTTGCTGGAGTTTACATGTCTGTCAGTGGTGTGGCCCGTAGCGCAGCATTTAATTACTGAATATATGTAAACAAACACTGCAGAAATTCGTTCCGGACCCTGTCGCGGGTCACATTTAGCGGCTCCCAGTGCAAAAGCAAACAGCTATGTGCTTTTTTGGCACGTAATCAAGTATACCTATTCGCAAATGCATCTTTGCGTTTAAATGATCAAACCCGTTCTGACAGCTCGACAGTTCTTCGAAACGCTATTCACTCGAAATGAATGTTGCGAAATACCTGTGCAATAGAAGCCACTGGCAGAGCGAAATACACATAAGCCAAGAGAGCACATAGCACCAGCATGCATTAACTTAATACTATATTACTTTAAAATGTTTGACTCGGTCGCGCGAGACTGTGTGCTTTCTATGATTCTTAGAAAATAGCTTGGCCATCGAGGTTTAACTGGAAAGTAGCCTACCAGGTGTCAGCGGCTAGAGCGGAATATAACCCAGTTTAAGTTTAGGCTACTTTAATTTATGTTTTCCAGTGCTATGTATGCAAACATTGATAAAATGCTTTATCTGGTGAATAATCTGGTGAAGTGTATCATTTTTTGGAGCTTCTGACGTGTAGACTACTGAAAAGTTCGTTTTCTCCCTACTCTGTGGCGTTTGATTGATTAGGCCAAGACATTCTGTCTGGAATGTCATTGGTCCAAGGACGGTGTGCTTGAAGCGTTTGATGGGAATACAAACGGAACGAACGCATATACGCACGCACGCACACACACACACACACACACGTCTGGCGTCGTTACAGTAGTAAACTGGTGGTAGCCGGATTTGGAGTAGGGTTTCATCTGAAATGATATTGGCATATTGAATTCAGAATGTCTGTGCTACTTTTAGTAAGAGGGGGGTGCTCTCAAGTTTCTGTAGGTTTTGCCAAAGCTATTTCATGTACAAGGCTGAGGTGAAATGATTAGTGTGCAACTTATTTTTGTGTCCACATATTTCTGTGTAATATAAAACCAACAAACTGTAATTTATTTTCAGCCAACTCCATTACTATAAATTGAATATTTATTGTCTTAACACTAGACCATAGTGAATAATACACAGTGCTTAATGAAACACTAAAATATTGCCTTGATGTAATCATAGTTTATGTGATCATATTACAAGACTTTATATTTAAAATATTATGTTTATTTTATGGCCTTTTAACAAAAATATAATGCAATGATTTTGATAGTCATTTAGCATGTTTTGCACTTGCTTACTTTGGCTGCAATTGAAAGTAATTGGGATGTCTCCTGAAATGTCTCAATGCTGCAGCCACAAGGTTATTGATTGTAGCTGCTTACACTGACAGGGGAAGCAGTTTCCCGGCCCTGGTGTTTTTCTGGGTGGTAAATTCAGTTATATGGTGGGCGTCCAGAATGGCCCTCATTAAAGCTGGCCACCACTGCTGTGGTCCGTGCTGTCATGAAGGACTCAATTTGTTGGGCCTGTTGGCATGATCAGTGCTGAGGAAAGGGGGAGGAGAGGAGGGGGGCTTCTTTGGTGGTAGTCTAGAAAAATGCATGGAATACTATGTCCATAATGATGGAGGTACATATTTGGCCCAGGTCCTTTTTGGCGATGGCCCATTGGAACACCCTCGCTAATCCCACTGACAGTAAGAGAGAGAGAGAGAGAGAGAGAGAGAGAGAGAGAGAGAGAGAGAGAGAGAGAGAGAGAATTTGTGTGTTGGGGTGTGAGAGGGAGAAAGAAAAATGTATGTGGTTGTGTGACAGACAGAGGGGGAGAAAGTGATAAAGAGAAAGAGAAAAAGAGAGAAAGAGTATGTGTGTGTGTTGAGGGGGTGTGAGAGGGACAGAAAAGGTGTGTGTATGTTTGTGTGTGTGTTTGTTAGGGGGGAGGGGTGTATGAGAGAAAGATAAATTGTGTGTGTGTGTGTGTGTATGTGTACATGTTGAGGGGGTGTGAGAGGGAGAGGAAAGGTGTGTGTGTGTGTGTGTGTGTGTCTGTGTGTGTGAGAGAGAAAGACACCCATGTATTTGTGTTTTTATTTCTGTGGTTGAGTTGGCAGTCGTGTCCAAGCCTTTGCTCTTCCAAGTCAGTGGCATGTTCCCATGTCCGGAACCCAGGAGACAGTGTTGCCAAGCTGGCACGGTTCCTACTTCGGTATCCCCCTGGTGTAATCACTGCCAACTGGCCCCGTCTTCACTGTCAAACCCAAACCACACAGTGCAGTCCACCAGGGAAGATATGGCCATGGTTCGGGCAGAAGGGGTTGGAATTATTAATAACACAGTTTTGTCTTTTTCCCGTACCAACCATCTTCATTATTTGTGAAAACCCTGACGCAGGGCATCGTGTGATGTAATGGTTAGAGTGATAGACACAGTCAAAAAAAATGTTGAAAAAACACTTGAATGTACAATTCAGTGATCACTGAGGTGATGGTGTGACTGACCGACTCCCTAATTTTGAAGATGATGGTGTCCCTCACTGACTGACAGACTCCATGCTATTGAAACTGACGGTGTTACTGACTGACCGGCTCCCTGTTTTTGAAAGCGATGTGACGGACTGATGTTATTGACTGTTATAGACTCCCTCTTTTGGAAGGCGCTCCTGACTGAAGGACCTCTCTGTCTCAACACGTTTGCCTGTTTCCGCTGCCTCAGGGCACCTTCACCCTCCTTCCCTGGGCTGACCGCTGCAGCCCCATGCAAACGGACCTCCATCCCTCTGTCGGGTGACGCGGGCGGAAGGACGCAGGGATGAGCGACAACGGGGCAGCGAAGGGGTCGTCGCCGCCGAGCGACACCGAGCCCCCCGCCGCGACCCCGAGAAGGGGGAGGGGACGGCCACGCAAGCCACAGCAGGTCAGATCCAGCATCTCTCCCCACACAGGCCTGGGAGATACGCTTAGATAAACCATAAGTTATGTTATGGCGGTGTCACTGTTTGGATCGCATTGTAAATCAGACCAGGGAGGTATACTACGAAACACGATTACTGAGTTAGCCAGATAACTGCATTAAGTATAACCCGGAACCCTCCCAAAATGTGGAACATGGACTGTTCTGGGTTTTACTCAGTGCAGTTATCCAGCTAATTCGGTAATCCTGCTTTGTAGTATACTCCCCAGGCCGTGGGGAATTTTATTCAAGCAACTCTTGCTGACTACATCAAATGCCGCCCATTGACTTCTTTAGTGATTTCAAATATACGTTTTTTATTCTGGAGCTATTCTTTACGCATACACACTCATGCATGGCTGAATGCACACTCATACACATGTTGAAAGGCATTTCATTTCTGTATTTTTGTCAGTTTCAGGAAGTGTATGATTTACAAAGCACCCTCTGAACAACTGTAACATTTATGTTGTAAGATTTTGATCATACTTCTTTTTAGGAGCCCACTGACCCCCCGACTCCAAAGAGGCCCAGGGGACGGCCCCGAGGAAGCAAGAATAAGGGCCCTCGCGCAGTAACCAAGGTGAGAGTAACCACAGGCAACACCAGTGCAGTCAAACAGAAATTGAGCTCTTACTATCAAGCTTCTGTCATATGCGCTGTCTCCTTACATTCACTTAGTGTGTGCTCTCATTCATTCTGATTCGGCTTCAAATACGTCATTAACGCATGGAGCACGAGGAAGGACGTGTGCAATACCACGTTGAGCTCACCCTTCTCTCACTCTCTCCCTCTCCCTCACTCACGCACTCGCTCATAGTCTCTCGTTCATGTTATCTCCTTTATTCTCTCTCTGTCCTCTCTCTCTCGCTCGTTTGCTCACTCTCTGTCTTTCACACACACTCACTATCTTCCTCTCATTCTCGCTCTCTCACTTTTTCAGAAAGCAGAGCCGGTTGGGGAGAAGAGGCCCCGGGGAAGACCGAGAAAGTGGGTGAGTAGATGAGGAAACATGCACGCGCTCACGCACGCGTGCACACACGCACGACACGCTCACACACCTGACTCACCCAGAGAGAGGAGAACAGGAAGCAGGTTGCCTGGCCGCCCACCGAGACAGTGGAGAGGGCAGCGCGGGCCCACCTCAGCCACGGCGGCGTGGCGTGATGCGAGCAGACAGGCGGGCCGCAGACACAGCAGGAGCAGTGTGGGAAAAAGGACGGATTTCTGTTTTTTTGGGTTGGGGAGATGGGGTGGGAGGCGGTCACCACACCGACAGGTTCACATGAGAGAGCTCTTACTCTGACCACCCCATAGACTCAAGTGAAGGGGGTCAGCACTTTTTCCTCTCCCCGCCTCCCCGCCACCCCCCCACCCCCCCCCCCCTCCCTCTTGCCATGTGCTTTGAATTTGTCCAGCGCAGGTTGTGGGGCATCACTCATAGCCCCAGTGAGGGAGGTGGGTCCGTACGGTTGGAGGGACATCGGGAAGTTATTAGAGCCCACGAAGGCAATTTCCTCCCACAATCCTTTGCTGGCAGTGTCCAGCTTGATATCCCTGGGCCAAAAATCACATTTTTTAAACCTTCAAAAAGTGGTCTGTGTTTTTGTTTTTTCCCCCACCCAAACACACATGTGCAAGCACATACATATACACATGCTAACACATGATCTGTTGCTTTGTGTCATGGACTTCTCTTGCAGTGCCCACTGCTCTCTATTTTTCACAGTCATTTTAAATTCAAATAAATAATGTTTATATCACAATCTCCTCTCCTAATAACATTTCAGAGCCAGTAATTTTGTATTTGGGCAAATTCTTTGACAAGACGTTAGAGCAATGAAGTGCAATACTGAACCTTAGCAAACAAGGAGTAGGCTAACAGGGCCATAAAATAATCAAAAGTTACATATATTTTGGACAATTAAAGTATTGACAAAGGGATTTGAGATACACGTTATATACTCTTAACGTCCCATGAGAGTGAGGTTGAAAAAAGTGTGGAAGTAATCAGTTGTTGATGGTGTGAGGTCTGCGCCCATTGAGCCCCATTCCTCAGTCCTGCCCCCACGCTTCTGTGCTGCTGTATGTGACTGCTGCTGCTGCTGCTGGCTCTCAAGGCGGGAATGTGTTGCAGTGTGCTGTAGGGTAGTCTGGGTAATGGCCTGGGCTGGCCACACCGAGCAGCGGGGAGGAGGAAATGTGTTTGATTACAGGAGGAAGCGCGTCTGCTGGGGCCCGCATTCCAAAGATACCACACACAATAGAAAGACAGAGAGGGAGGAGAAGAAGAGGGCGGGAGTGAGAGGGAGAGAGGGGGAAAGCAAGGAGAGAGAGAGAGAAAGAGAGAGAGAGAGAGGGGCAGGGAGAGAATGGGGGTGAGGGGGTCAAGTAGTCGGCATGCACAAATCAGACCAGAGAGTGGGGGAGGGACAAGGAGCCTGAAACATAAAACCATTGGGTGTCTAAAGGTGGGGGGGGGGGCTACTGTAGACTAGGGTAGTGCTAAAAAGGTCAATGTTTGTTTGGACAAAATGCATGTTTTTGCTTTAGACACACATTTTTATTGGGATTTATTCATCATAATATCAATACAAGTGCAACTACTTTCTACAAGTGCCACACAGTTGGGATGTATTTAATTTGTTTTCCTTTTGAAAATGAAAAAATTTGCATTATAGTTTTTATTTTTAATGTCACACAAATAAAAAAAACCTTATAATTTAAAAGTGAATCGCCCCTTTTATGACAGTAAGAGAAACGCCGTCCAATCCGCAGTAACATTAGTGCACAGTGTGAATGTGTGAGGCTATGATTGGTCCATGCACTGGCCTCTGCTATGGCCACCCAGGCTGGACCGCGCGCAGCGTGGCGCTCAAGTACCAGAGTTGGGCCGCCTTCCTTCTCCCCGCTTCAATGTGCCGTTGGCTCCCGGCCAACAGCCCTGCTTCGGTTCCTCTCTGCTCTGAAATGTCTGCCAGATGGAATTCAACTCCGACGGCCACCCCCCTCCTCTCTTCTCTACACCCCTCTCTTCTTCTCTCCTCTGCTTGCTTCCCTCTCCTTGCTTCTCCATGTGCTCTCCTCTCCTCACCCCTAATTGTGCTCTCACCTCTTTTCACACCTTCTCTCTTTTTGATTTTTTTTCTCTCCTCTCTTGCCCCTTCGTCTTTCTTCTACTCCCCTCTCCTTGTGCTCTCTCCTCCTCCTCCTCCTCCTCCTCCTCCTCTTATACTCTCCTTTCCTCCCCTCCCCCTCCCCTGCTTCCCTTCTCTCTGCTTATAACCTTTGCCCCCCCTCCCTCGCTCACTTTATATTCACAAAGTTATCTACTCTGCCTTGTTTTTTTCTGTTTTTCTTCAGCAGAAAAGGGAGTTATTTATTAACGTCTATCAGTGTCGGTCCTGACAATAGTGATGATTCAAGTCGGGCACTTAAGGCAAGCCTGGTATTTAAAGAACTTTAACCATCAATACTCAGACTTTCGCTATGTTAACTACATAGTGAAGTAGAGACACATCAGAATCTGAGCTAAGCATTGGTTAGATGCCCTGCCGAAAGTATGTTCTACAAATGAAGATACAACAAAAAGACGTCTAGTCCAAAGAGGTTAAATGACCTTTGCTTACTTTGGGGCATTTACGGTGATTATATCCCAGTCTACTAAACTAATGCCTCTTCTTCCCTTGTCCTGCTTGTGGCAGTATGGCAATATTTCCTCATCCCTGTGGCAGTATGGCGCTTTTACTATATTCCTCATCCCTTCTGGCTCTCTAGGGACAGTGTCACTACATGCCACTTGGCTGCCGGGCTGTTTTCAGAGGTCTGTCTTGCTTTTATGAATGGACAGCCTCTCTCTCTGACTCATTTCTTCTGAAGCAGCAGTCAATCGCCAGTCAACTGTGTCCCCTCCCCCCTTCCCCTGTCCCTCCCACTCCCCACAGTCGGTCCGCCCCTACGGCGCAGCAGCTGTTTGTCAGAGGGAGGATGGGGGGGGGTGAGCCTGTGGTTGTTTACAGTCTCGTAAACAGGCCTGCCGTCTGCAAGCGCCCTGAGTGCAGACGCCAAGGGACGTCCCTAAAGTGATTTTGGGATGGTCTGTACCTTTGACCCGTAGAAGCATTAAAAAAAAGGTCGCCAGTAGTCTAGATCAGGAATCTCAGAAGCATCTCAAAGGTTGGGCTTACCGCCTTATTTCTTGTGACTTTTAAAAACTCTCTGGGACATTTAAAAACTCTCTGGGACATTGGTTTAAGAGGCGGTCGCTGCAGTCGCTCCAATTTGTTGTTTCTCAAGGCCAGGGAGAGCCCCCTGGGTCAGACATAGAAGGCGTATTAACTCGTATCCCATGATGCTTGGCAGCGAGAAGTGGCTTCAAGAGTGGTGGCTTGTGCATTAAGCATGAAACTAACTGCGATATACTTAAGTAAACACCACTTGCGATGAGCACTCATTTCAAGATGTACTGCAAACCCAGCTACCCAATAAAAGTTTTCAAGCCCTGGTCGACATGCTGATTGTTGTTATAGTTGCTTCTATGTTATTTGGTTTAATTGGTTTTACATAATCTCTAGATCCTTGAAGTAGTGAAATGTGTTGTTGAGCTGCGTTTAAGGTGTGTAGATATAATATATACTGTATGTGTATGCTTAACCTTAAGAAACATGATGTAAGCAGTCATGTTATGGAACCCTACGAGAAGCTTTATCATGATTCTCATTCTTTCATTGCAGCCCAGGAAAGTGGCTCAGGAAGAAGGAGGACAGGTAAGAGAAGTCTGCTCACCTGCTTGAGTTCAACTGAGCTGTGAAACAGACAGGGCTGCACAGACCTCCAGTCCCCTTCTGTCTCCTTAGAAACACAAATATTAGGGTTATGGGGGATACAGACAAGAGCTGGTTTCCGCCAGAACCCAGTGCTACAGCCTTCGTGCTCAATGCCATTGGCAAAGTTGTTAAGTTGTTTGGTGAACACAATGTATTGCGTCTGCAAGAATGATTGTTTTTCATCAGACCCAAGTGTGTTGCTTGTAGGGCAGGTAGCCACTGTAATGGCTGCATCTGTGGAGATTCAAGAAGAGCAGTCAAAATGGAGGAGAGTGGTATAGGCCACTTGACAAGTGGTAAACGTGGTACACACCACATGAAAAAGAGGTGAGCGACTTGAGTTTAATCAGGGATCCCGCCTGTTTATTGTTAACCAGCGCAAGACATTACATTAAATACACAAGCAGTGATCACAGCAGACAAACAAAATGAACACAAACAATCAAAGCGTAGCTTCCTGCACTCAGTATAAATGCAGGAAGGCCTTTGACTGATCTGGACTGATCTGGTCACTCATCCCTGATTAATTATACAGAAGTGGGCTCTCCTCTTTTCTGTATGAGGACCAGGACGCTGTCTACATGATGGTTGGAATGAACAGCCATGGTTTGAGTTCACACTCACTCTAGGTGTGGCTAGGCCTAGAAATACATTTTCATTACAGTGTGGCTCCTGTTGTTTAGAAAGTTGCTGATGAGGTTATGGGAGATAAAGTATGGTGTTGTTCTGGTGGCTAAAGCTATAGCTTCCATGGAAATGTTGTTGCCTGCAAAGTGTGAACCAATGAGTAGACAAGGAATCATGCAAAAACAAGTTAATGGGTGGTAGTGTTCTGCAGGTGAATAAGCTTTGAACATGTAATTGGAGAAGGTACAGCAGTCACAACACTCAAAACCCTTTACCCGTTTTGGCTTTCCTCAAAATCCCCAGCCATTTTATTTTACCAGTAATTGCACTAATCTTCCTTACTGGCATCTGTGAGCAACAGTTAGAGACCGTTATTAAGATCTACTTACTCAGGGGTGCTTTGCTGCATTTGTGAGAAATGTCAGTTCCAACTGTAAGTTCTGTTAGTCATTTTAACCCTTTCGTTTTGTGTCATAGAGAAATAAGCTGGCTCACTGCTAGGAAAGTAGACCATTCCAGACCAAAGCGCACTGCGAGCCTCGCTTGCTGTCTGTTCCCGTTCACTGTGGACTCCTCAGCAGAGCGCAACTTGCTTTGAAAGGGTTCCCTCTTTTGGTTAAAACACAAAACTGCATGTCAGTTCAGAGATTCCATTACAGCTTGGCTTTAATGTATCAAATGTTTCCCTGGAACTACAGACTAATGAATGTTAGCAGAGGAGCAATGGAGAACCTTATTTATTTAAGCCCCATCTGAGACATTGCTGTAGTATTTCACTTCCTTCAGTAGGTCAGCTGAGTGTGTAGAACACAGTAGTAGTGAGTCTCATACCTTAGTGATAAATTGAGGAAATGTCATTGATAATAGTGCTTTAACAACATGAATCTACACATATTTATATTAATTGTTTTCTAAAAACATGCCCTTATTGAATATTACATATATTGCTTACGTTTGGACATATTACCCTGTTATTCAGATGGGTGATTGCTGAAGAGTCCCTTACTCAAGATTGCAACGGCTATGCCCTGTCAGAGACCTGTAGCTTCAGCCTGTAAGTTAAGAGGCAAGATTCTTACGCTCCTTAACTTTGGTTTTCCAGAGAAGTGCATCAAGTGTGTTTCTGGTGTGTACAGGCCATCACCATGCCTGCGTCTACCTGTTAAACCAAATAACAAAGAAAACGGTCCTTCAAAAGAGCAACTTGGATCTAATTTGCTAAAGTCTAGCTCTGTTCTGACTGTCAGTTGTCAGGGAGACAATCAAGGTAGCAATCTATTTGACCTCTGCTGTCACTTTGTTGAAGAAACACGTGTGCCTTTGCCGTGCTAGTTTGTTTTCTGCCCTTCCCTTGCTGCCAAGCCTCCTTTCATTGAAACCAAAAGAAACCAAAAACAACATCTTTCAACTTTCAGATTGACCACGTCTCTCACTTTCGTTGAAGTTTGAGCCACAGGTGATGGGAGGGTGTTGTTAGAGAAAGAGGAGGATGAGTCAGGATAGAGGAAACCAGATTCAACCGTTCTTTTCTCTCTTCTCAGTTTCACACATAGATCAATTTTCTTGAAAGGTCGGGAGGGAATCCCCTCATTTCTGGGGTAGGACTGGTATGCCAACTCATAATTACAATTAGTATTCATCCGTGTCACACTAGCCACGGTTTGTTTGAGCAATCTATAGCGCACCGCATGCATTTTGAAATGCACTCATATTTTTATTATTTTAACCTAATTCATTCAGGTAAAATGCCTTATTCAAGAAATTCAGCAATAGAGTAAAAAATACATATTTGTTATTATTTGCATTAGCATCAAGTTTTACCTACAGAAGGTCACGCAACTTACAATGAATATATTATCTCTTTATAGAACGGGATTTTTTAGTGGAGCAGTTACGGTTACGTATAACAGCAGTGTAGCACCCAGACACCAAGCCTTCATCTTGCCTATAATCCACCAGGGTCCCAAAGCACTGTGCCCTGCTGCCTCAGATGCAATTAGGCTTGAAGTAATTACTATATGCAGTTTTTGCCTGTAACTGAAAAAACATGAATATCCTTCTGAATATCAGTTCCAAACTGCCCAGTTTTCAGATATCCTGCCTAAATATTGGTACTTTACACATCCTCCATGTTGGAACCAGTGTAGCCTACCCAATGTGCAGTATGTTTCCATCCAAAAGGAACTTTATATTGTCATCCCTGTACCACCAGACAAACTAGAATGTGTGCAGTCACTAAATGTAAACGTCAAATGAGTAACCCATATAGTCTAGGACAGGGGTGGGCAATTCCAGGCCTCACGGGCCGGTGTGTACGCATGTTTTTACTGCCACCAGTTACCACGGTTCAATCAGCTAATTCGTCATACACACAATCACCGATTCACTTGTAAATTACAGAACAATAAAATGCTAAAATACACGCATTGACGCATACCGGCACAAGAACATTCATCAGCTGCTGTTCATATCGCGGATATGGAGATTAAAATATCAGATCGTGTAAACGAATGGGCTAAGTAAATAATTGTTAACTGGCGGCAGAAAAGACCTTCATACACACCGGCCCGCGAGGCCTGGAGTTGCCCACCCCTGGTCTAGGACTAATATTTGAATATCTTCAACAACTGGGAAAATGTTTTTGTGATTCTAAATTATGATCTGGGGTCACTTGTGTCTACTTGTATTTAGAATGTCCACTTTGACAGGATACTTTTATACAGAGCACACAATTGTCCACTGACAGCCTGCTCTCAGCAGGTGCTTTTGTGATGTGGTACAGTTGCCATAGCTCTGTGCATTGAGCTTCCAGGAAGGTACAGCCCCTGCCTTTGACATCACTTCCTGTGTATTCCTGATGCTTAACCCCAAAGGCCTTGACCACAAATGCCGTCAGCAGTGATGTCAGGCTCGCCCCCCCCCTCCCAATTTCCCCAGTTCAGGGTATTACCAGCCATTTACACAACTGTCGTCCTGGCAACAAGAACTATTTGTAAGCACAGCAACTGCCACAGTCACACAATTATGTATGTGCAATAAAGCGCTGTTACTGTGGTTTGGTTCTGATACAAGTAACCTGTCAATAGGTATATGTACATCCAATCAGTAATAATACCAGTGATAGTAATGTAATGCAATAATTATTTGTAAAGTATTATCTATATTATATTATATATATATATATATATACACTGCTCAAAAAAATTAAGGGAACACTTAATCATCACAGTATAACACCAAGTCAATTAAACCAAACCGGTCATGCTGGATGATGTTGCAGGCAGCATAACATTCGCCACGGCGTCTCCAGACTCTTTCACGTCTGGCACATGTGCTCAGTGTGAACCTGCTCTCATCTGTGAAGAGAACGGGGCACCAATGGCGAACCTGCCAATTCTGGTGTTCTCTGGCAAATGCCAATCGAGCTGCACGGTGCTGGGTTGTGAGCACAGGTCCCACTACAGAATGTCGGGCCCTCATGCCACCCTCATGGAGTCTGTTTCTGACTGTTTAGTCAGAAACATGCACACGAGTAGCCCACTGGAGGTCATTTTGTAGGGCTCTGGCAGTGCTTCTCCTGTTTCTCCTCGCACCAAGGAGCAGATACTGGTCCTGCCGTTGGGTTGTTGCCCTTCTACGGCCCTGTCCAGCTCTCCTCGTGTAATGGCCCATCTCCCAGTATCTCCTCCACGCTCTTGAGACTGTGCTGGGAGACACAGCAAACCTGCTTGCGACGGCACGTATGGATGTGCCATCCTGGAGGAGCTGGACTACCTGTGCAAACTGAATGGGCTGCAGGTACCACCTCATGCTACCAGTCAGGAAGGATAAGGAGAGAGAAATGGTCTGTGGCCACCACCTGCAGAACCATTTACTTTTTGGCGGCTGTCTTGCTGTTGCCTCTCCTGTCCATCTGTTGTCACTTTCATTTGCACCAAAGCAGGTGAAATTGATTCACAATCGTTTACGCTTCCTAACTGGACAGATCGATATCCCAGAAGGGACTTGGTGTTATACTGTGTTGATTAAGTGTTCCCTTCATTTTTTTTGAGCAGTGTACTATTATATGAAAGTGCTGATTGGCTTTTTCCAGAAACATAGAACATACTGTAATGTATATGCATATGAGTTACACTCTAAAGCCAAGTCTATAAGCAGGCACATAGAACATACTGTAGTGTATATGCATATGAGTTACACTCTAAAGCCAAGTCTACAAGCAGGCAGTCATAGAAGATGAAAAACAATGAGAAGTAACAAAAACTATTTGAGAACAGTTCAAAGTTTATAAATGATGAGTATTTTTGCCCCGTTTGTGTTCAAAGTAACTCACATAGAACCTTACTTTAAATTGAGGGATGAAGACACAAAGAAGACCCCGGAATACAAATCGGATAGTTCTAATGAGCACAAAAGGGGTAAAAGTTCTGGGGGCCACACCATGTAGAGCCTTAATAAAAATGGGAAGGATCTTAAAGCCACACTAATAATGTGGTAGCCATTGTGTAATGAGGCCTAGCTTTGTACTTATATACTCATTGACAACGTGCATGGTTGCTAAAATTAGTAAACAGTACATTTCAGTAGTTCTAAAATGAACGACTGGGCTTTCATTAAAATATAGGCCTTCATGTGGTGCTAAGGTTTTGGCACTGGTAGTTGGACCTGAGAATTTTAATTTCATGTTTTGGGTGGTGCAAGGTACGTTACCTCAGTTGCTTAGGTAAAGCACTGTCAGGGACATGTACTCACTAAAATAATATGTTGGTACCTGATTTGGCCAAACATTTTCTTCCATGGGAAATTCCCTGGGTGTTCCCCTGCTTCCACAGTAGGCTATGTCTTATACCTGTTTATGACAGTCTGGAACAGTCATTTCAGAGCTTGTTCATTTAAATGTTTTATATCCTTTTGAACTTAGCTATCAAACTAGCCAAACTAGACTTTTATTGAATGTCATTGGCAGGCAAGTGAGCATGAGAGCAATGTTTTCAAACAAAAGTGTTGAAAATATTTTAAAGGCAGGAAGGGATTAATGCTGTTAATCTGTAGAATCAACGTCGTAAAATCAAACAGCTCGCCATAGATTGGCAGTGTAGTATTATGATTTGTGAAAGGGACTTGTAATCCATAGGTTGCAGGGTTGGTTCCCAGGTAGCGCACTGCTGTTGTACCTTTGAGCAAAGTACTTAACCTAAATTGCTTCAGCGTACTCAGCTGTGTAAATGGATACCACTTTAATGGTGGGTGGAGAGACAGTCACTTATTTGCCATGTCCTATAGAGAGGCTATATTTATTTATTTATAGTAATTAAATTATTTATAACTGGATATGTTATTTATATGCTGGATGTGTGATCTGTGAAAGAGATTACCAGGCTAACTCGATCATAGTCATAGATCATAGTGAATCATAGTTATATTCAGTGTCAATTCAGTGGAAGACCTCAACAAGCACACGGACTGCCAGATGGAGCGCATGCATTCACACGCTCACACGCATGCGCACACACACACATACACACGCACACACACACGCACACACACACACGCACACACACACACACATGCACACACACACACACACACACACACACACACACGCACACACACACGCACACGCACACACACATGCACACACACATACACACACACATACACACACACACACACACACACACACACACACACACACACAGAGGAGGCAGGTGCAGGCTGTCAGGGCAGAGGAGTTAGAGGAGGGGAGAAATGCCCTGCCTCTTATCTGAAAGGATTTGGAAGTCCAAGGCCACCCCTGTTCTTCCAAAGCCTTTGGGGGAGGGGGCTTGGGGGGTAATAGTTATGTGGTGTATTTGTATTCTCCCAGACTTCCTGCAGTCAGATCTGTTACTTCCCCTGCAGCTAGCCAACCCCATCTGCCCTCCGGTACACACAAGCCCCCCTCACATTCACAACTCACAACCCACGACCCCCCCTGTACACACCCTGTTCCTCAATTTCACAACTAGCTACCGGTCCTACGCACACATGGACACACCACTCCCTCACATTCGCAGCCAAGCCCACCTGCTTCTGCTTCCCCTTACGCCTATAAATAAGTGTGGCCCTCAGGCTAATTACAATCAATCAATAACAGGGTACAATTGTGATGAAACGTCTCAGGGGGAAGTTCCAAAATACATACTGTTTTCATGTTTATTCACAGACGAACGGTGCCGTTTCAGTCCAGATCCGAGCATTTGTGAGCCACAGGTGGCGAGTTTGTGTGAAAGGAGGGAATACCGTGTGCTCTATTTCTCTTTCTCTGTTTCTCTCGTCTGTTTCTTTATCTCTCTCCTCCTCTATCTCTCGCTTTCTGCCTCCTTCTCTCTCCCTCTCTGTGGAGCTGGCAGGCAGTGTGGGAACTGTGGGTAGCCTCTGTGGACACATGCCCTGCCACACATATGTGCTCCAGTGTCAATGTGGGGGTTTGGGGGGGGGGGTGTACAATGTGGGTGAGACTTGGATCCAGGCCAAGCCCAGCACAACTGAACATTAGTGGCTTTTCAGTTTTTTATTGCTACCAGAAAATGAATATTTTTGAGACTAGTGAGAACTCGATGTGTGATTGCAGCATATACAGCCTGGCTGTAGGGTCATGTGCAGTGCTCGTTTGTGTAATGTGTACATGTACTGCTCATGAGTGTGTGTGCCTGCCTGTGTTTTTTATACGTGAAATTTCAGAATGCGTGTTCATCGAATGGGTTTCTGAGGGTATGTTGCTATGTGTGTGCATACATGATTTAGTTTAGAATGCACACGTGCGTTTGTGTGTTTGTGTGTTTGTGTGTTTGTGCTGAGATGGTATGAGTGTGTGAATGCACTCAGGGGCAGTGTAAGTACACGTTAAACCAATTCTGAAAACACTCGAAGAGGGGGATTTCAATTACCATTCAAAAAGCAACTCAGTAGTTAATAAGGGACTAGTATGTGTAGTAAAGGGATTAGTATGTGCCACAACTTGTTCTAACTAAATAGCACAAGTCAATAGGTACTAACAATTAGCATGTGCCGTGCTATGCTCTGTCTGTGTGCCTTCCTTTGTACATGTATCTGTGAACCTCAGTGTTGAGGATACAGTTAATCTGGAACACTTCCTGCTTGAGGAGCCCTTTGTAAATGTGGATGTATTGCTCCGGGAGGGGTTGGGGGTGGTAGAGGGCTGGAATGAATAAGAGCAGAAGTGGCAGAAATAAATCTAAGTGTTCATGGCTGAGCTGATAGGAGGGGAGGGAGGGGGGGTGGGGGGGTGCATCACTAACACATGAGGTAATAGGGGAGACAACAGGGCAGAGAGGCGGGGAACAGGAAGAAGCAATTTGGAGGGGTTGGGGGGGTGACTGAAAGGGCACCCTGTTCCACAGCTGGCGGAAACATCCGTCTGTAAGCCTGCTGGACCGCCACACTCCGGACTGTCCCCTTCACACTCCTCGATTCCAAATTCCGTTCTTCTGTGCTTCACACCGTCCCATTCTAAACGCTCCTCTTCCACCTGAGATCATGGGGTTGTGTGGGGTTGATTTGCATTTGTAATTGAAAGATGGAATTGTCTCGTAAGACTGCACTTGGTGTTAATTTTGCATTGTTGTGCATGACGTCACTATGTTCATCTATTTTTACAATACAGCCGCATGCAAATATTCGTAAGGAAAATCTGAGCGAACAGGAGAGTGGTATACAGAACCTGAAACAGTTTCTCCCTCCAGCAGGCTGAAGCAGAGGAGGCGATGGAGGGTCCCTCTGAGGCTCCACCCTCCGAAGAAGGAGAGTAGGCTGCAGGTCCCACACCTACCTCACTGGCTGGGTGGCGGCAGGCAGGAGGGAAGCCCAAGCAGCCAGCGAGCCATGAAGATTACAAAACAGGAAAATAATCATTTCTCTTTTTTTTCTTTTTTCTTTTTTTTTTTACATGTAAAACAAAAGATATTGTCAAAAAGCTGCCACTGCTAAGGTAGGCCTCTGCCTGCGACCGCCCTGGGCCACTCTGTCGTCAGCCACTGTCCTTTCCCCACCCCTCAATCCCATAACGTTCACTGTTTAAAACTGTCTTTCTCATTTGTTTTAGTTTATACTGTAGGAGCAAAGGTATTTTTTGTATAATCAGAAAACAATCAAATGTACTGTTTACTTACTATGTTTGCAGGGCAGCTGTCGCACTGAATGATAGGAATGAGAATCTTGCTTTGTCTCGATCCTGTTGTGCCCATATTGTCTTTCAGCAGGGGCAGGGTTGAGGTTTCAGGGGCCCAACATGTTGGCACTTCTGTATCCATTTCTATAAATGACCAGCGTGGTCTTAAATATCTTACTCCCCACTAGCTAACGCCATCCCATCTCTAGCAGAAGGAAAGAACAGTGTTCTGGCATCTGGTCCAATATACCAGCAATTATCCACAAACCTCGAGTCCTCTTTCACAATGTTAACTGGGGCAATTGTAACAGGATCTTCTTGTGTGCGTGCATGTATGCCTGCTAGTGTATGTGTACACATGTGAGGAAACGGGGTGCGTTTCAATACTCGAAAAATGCACCCTCTTTTCCTCCACTACCACCTCCTCTCCTCTATGCCCCGGAAACGGATCTTTGTGTTTTAATCTAATGTTGCTGATTACATCTTAATTATGTATTAATGGTTACATATTAATTAATGTCTCGACGCAAACCACAATGTCAGGTACATTGTATACTGTACATGCAAATACTCGTACTCGAAACTTTCAGGCAGTTTTGCATACTTCCGGGTAGGAGAGGAGTGGTAGTGGGGGAGTGGAGGGAAGGAGGTGGGGAGTGAAGAATATTGGGATGCAGGCAGGGTGTCTGGTACGCTGTTCCCAGAGTCACGTCCCTCTTTGACGACATCACATTGGCGTGTGCTCCATATTGCTACAGAAGGGAGGGTGGGTTGAAGGGGTTTTGGTGTTCTCTGCCTTTAGAGCTCAATGACATCATCTCATATAACATGACGTAAACAGGGGTCATGACCGCCTTGACCTCAGTCACAAGGAACCTGCAACTGGAAGTATACCCGCCTGTTGGGAATTGGAAGAGGAATATATTTTATCCCTAAATTCAGACCGATAACATAATCACTGTTAGCAGAATTGTTTTGTTTCAGCATAATGTTAACATTTACATGACCTCTCACCTCTTTCAGGGACTCATTCACACATCAGGTATTTTTGCAAAAATATTTTGCTTGACTATAATAATAATAATTCAGGATCATATCTCATTGTATTCAGTCACAGTATAATTGTTGTGGTATATGTATATTATTTTCATATATTGTTTGCCAGTCTTGATGTGACAGATCACATAAAAACCTCAGCACAGGGGTATCGTGAGGGTTCGTCCACCCCCTTTCCTGACCTCCCAGTCTACCTCAGCCACAGCGAGGATCAGAGAGGACCGCACTGATGCAACCCCACACACACAAATTCACACACACACACATAAACACACACACACACACACACACACACACACACACACACACACAGTTCCTAATATCAAAATAAGACAAGGTTCTCTAGACACATGCCTCCCATCCCAGACAAGACCCCCCAGAACAGACCCCCAGAACAGTGCTCCATTCAGAATGACATGTACGGGGCTGCTCCATCTACTCCCATCTTTATTCAGCATTTGTAACTAGTAGAGGCATTCTGCTATTAAAAAAACATTGTATTTTTTATTACAAATAATAACATGGCCATGTTCTTAATAACCAAGATGGCGATGCTCTGGAAATGTGCTGTTAATGTGACAGTTTGCCAGTACAAAGATGTCTACAATTATGATGCCATTATATCTATATGAGTAAAACTAGCCCTATCTAGTGCAATTAGAGTCAGAAGTGGATGTTGCTATGACTATGTGGGTGACAGGGAAATAGCACTGACTAGGTGTCTTTCTTGTACTCTAAAATGGATGATGGTGACATTTGACACACTTTGGCAAAAGAACGAATGAGGATGGGGAGAGATCCGTTGTCAAGGACGTGTATGCAGGTGGTTAGGCTTACGTATCCGTAGAAAGCAGTGAAAGGACAAATGCAGATCCTTTCCGCTCTTTCTCTCTCAATAGCCCCTCCCACCTCAGTCCAGTTCCCATGGCAGTCTGCATTTTTTAATAAAGCAACTGGAAAAATAAGGGCAAAATAAACATCTTCTTAACCTCATCATACCCCTGTAATACCCACCTCTGCCACTAAAGGGCAAATAGGTGTGGATTTTATCAAATCAAATCAAAAAGGTTTACACTGGGCCACTGTAACATGCTAACACTGAAATGTATTTAGTGTTTAGGCTCAGAGCTTGGCTCTGTCACAGGGCACAGGGGCCTGTTTTGTGGAAGGAGATCTTATTTTGTCATGTTGAGATGTCTACCCCAGGTCTAAATGTTTTGTGGTTTCTCTTGGTTTGATGTCTTTTTCTCTTCTTGTCATCTCTATGGCCATTATTTGCTTGTTTATTTGAAGAGTTAGGCTAGTGAAATATGAAAGCCATGGCTGGAGTGGTGGGGTTTCCAGCCAGGCTGAGGGTGCTTGGTTGGTGTCAGGCAGGGTGGTTTTGGGGAAGACAGGCACCGTGGTGAAACCCAGCTCCATACTTCAGGCTCCCATTTAGAGTGAGGTTCTGTCACATAGGAGGGTTTGGTCTCTGGGGTTCTGTAGCCCCACGTTTTGTCAAAATGTTATAATGGAGGGTTTATGGTGAGGATTTGAGACATGAAGAATGTGGTTGGGGTGAAGGGACTGGCGCTTTTATCAGGGGCTTTCAGTATAGATGGGGTTGTCTGCTTCTTAGCCTTTCCACCTGTAAAAATCTATTTTCATTTTTCAAATAGCTTTCCAGTTATTATCAGTCTTTATGTTGGGGTGTGTGTTTTATTCAGGGTGAACCAATGCTTCTGCCTCAGGTTTGTGGGAGCATCTGGTCCCTGCCTTCTCAGTACATGTACCTTGTTCTCTAAAATGTCCACTCTTCTGAATTCTAGTCCCCAAAAGTATCTCGTCCTAGCTTACCTCCAAATATGAATTATGCGTTATGTGTGTGCACTTGTATATGTGATATGTCGTCCTGCATTTTAGAAATGAGATTTGAAACGCAGAGCTAAACCTTGGATTTATTTTAAGAGATTAAGTAAGGATGTAAGCATAAAGGTGGTAGAAATAAAAGTATCTAGTTTTATATTCAACATAAAGAGGCTTCTCAGCTACCTGTAATAGTTGTGGGCCAGGTTGTGTGGAGAGAGAGGACAACTCTCTGTCCTCACGATTCCATAATGGTATAAAGGCTTGCATGTAATACTCATTGATATGATGGCTGTTTAACATTTAGAGGAATAGTATAGAGAATACTTTGTGTTTTACAGGAGGCAAATGAAACTATAAGTATATTGTATGTTTAAAAATTAATTTCTTTGATTTCACTGCCCAAAAAAAACAAACATTTATCAATACAAAAGTAATACACAAAAATACACTTTTATAAATCTGATGCTTACCAAAAACTGTTCATTTGATTTGACAGTAGATTTCCTTAGGTATTCATGAACTGCTTAAGTACTTGGGTGTTCCAGGAGTGTGCAGAAAAATTAGCATATTAGTTTGATACTTGTTTCCCAACAGCAGAGTGGACACTTTTCTGAGGACTTTCTAGCTTCTCTTTGATTTTATTTAATTTTTTTCTTTATTTTATTAGATTTTTTTGTTCTGACCAGCATACATTTTCAGGTGCTGATGTAACTCTCTTTTATGGTTCGTACTGTAGTTGTGAAGGTCAGTGTGTATAAAGATACCAGTTCACACATTGGGTGCTATAACTCATTTGGATGTTCTCAAGGATCATTAGGCACCTCAGGGACAAACATACTGTTTTACTGGTTAGTTTTGGTACAGACTTCCAGTTTCTGTATAGTTCACAAAGACAGCTCGAACTGTGCACTGCATACGCTCATTGGTCTATCGTCTGGGGTTGCAGTCAACTGCTCTTCAAGGTGTTAGTCAGTGTCCCAGCCTCCTTCAGGCTGTTTTAAGATAATCTATTTTCCAGCAGTGTACCACCAGAGGACACTGCGCTCAGCCGGGTTCCCCAGTAAAAATTGTGATTGAAACTATTAATTTTAGTCAGCTTTAGATTTTTGTAGATTCACATTTGGGGATGAGAATAAGGCTCACTCACTTGCAAGCACTCAGTACAGCTTTACTCCATATCGGCCACAATCTGGATTTATTTCTGTGTGTGTACATGCATGTGAAGCGTGTGTGTCTGTGTGCGTGCATGCATGTTCAAGGTTATCAAGAAGCTTTTTTCAAATGTCCCTCTTCATGTAGAGGTTTTTAAGGCTCTTGAATAGTTTTTATTATTATTTTAAGTGGATTTTTATTTGCTTTAGTTTTCATCTCTGTTTCATCTCTACAGAGCGTTTATAAAGCTTGTCACTCAGTTAAATGCATTGATTTAATGGCTTCATCCCATTTGTTTTATGGTGGGCAAACAGTGGCCTCTGTTGGACATGTTCTGTAAGTACAGGGTTTTAACTCAAATCTCTCAGGAGGACATTCACGTTGCTCTAATGATGACAATTGTTTTGTTCCTGTTTTGGTTTGTTTTCCTTTTGTTAAGAGAGAAAAATCATCCTATTAGTGACAATGCCCTTAAGTGTGTTTTTATGTCTTATTGAAAACGGTGCTAATCTATCATATAACTTGAAAATCTTTGCTTGCGATTCAGTCTTCAAAGTTTGATATGAGATGAGGTCAGTAAAATCATGCTGGGCTTCAGGGCATACATCTGTGAAATAAACATGTGATAATTCAACTACTATAGATCGGCTGGGCTACTGAACTGAACTGTGCAGCTTTTCAATCAAATCAGTGATTGCTAGATTAAGATACACTTACTCAAATGATCAAAGAGAAACCTTGAATTAAGACTTAGTTACTTGCCAAAGCTTCAACAGCACTCATTTCCATCATATATTATAGGTTTCATCATATCTGTCTGAGTAGTTTGATTTCTCTCAGTTGGAAATTAAATTGGTCACATATAGGCCTACTACTGTGTCATGCAGCACCATGTGAGTTCTGGCATGCTTGCCACTACTTTAATGATATTTTTTTTATCCTGTAATTCTTGTCGTTCGGGTATCTTCAGGTAAATACATTCATACCATTTGTGGCATTAATGGAAATGCTACATTTGAGGCTGGGCCAGCCTGGAAGTGAGAGGAAGAAGAGAGAGTCACGATCGTAGGTCCTCTGGCATTGCAGTCAATATGCAGCGATTGTAGTAAGTGTAGCTATGAAGCCCATAGGGACTGTGCCCTTGTGTGACCTCCGTTGACCTTTGTGTGAACTCATCACCCGCGCTCCCTGATTATTTTCCACAGACTGATCCAGGATTTTTCCTCGCAAAAGACAGGCGGTTATATCGTGCAACGGCACCCGTAATGACTTTCCTAAACACTGCCAGCGCTTCACCATTATTAATTTGATGACCAATTTTTTGGGGAAATGCGTGAACATTTACCTAGAGGAAGTGTTGGGCATTAGGAAAGAGTATGGCCTGCCCATTTGCAGCATACCTGCACGCAGGCTCTCACATTCACGATCGTGGGATGTCTTTTTAAAGGCGCCTATGCCACTGCTTTCAAAAATACAGCAGAGTGTAGGGCAGAGTCCTTACTTTCCATCAGCACACCATGCTTATGACCTCCGTAGATCCTGTGGACTACCTCTAAAACAGGGGTGCACTGCACCCCCTCTGCTCCCCCAGTGCTGTCCTCCACCCTGCTGTTCTCAAGCAGTGGGCGTACCCATCCCACATTAAATAATCTGCCTTTGTGATGCTTTTGTGTGCCAGATAGCTAGTCAACCAACAACGGACATGGAAAAAAGGTGTTTTACCCCTCATTCCTACTGTTTCAATGGAGAGGCCTTGTGCATACATGTTACAAAATTCATATGATTGTATATTTTCTCATGGTCATTTGCATATTATAGTCCTCTCAATGCACTGAGCAAGAACCAGACAGCCATGATGGCTCATCCTCCATTGAAAAGTGAGTGGACACTGGAGAGTCAGCCTCAGTCAGAATCTAGCCCTACAGTGGCCATGCTCTCCCGTATAGTGAGGGGTTGTGCAGCTAACTGAAGTCACCTGCCAAAATTGGCATCCTGGAAGGACATGCTTATACATAGAATAGCTGCCTGGCATCATTAAATCAAATATTCAAATTGAAGAGCATTGCAAGTGAAGTTGAATATGATTTTTATTTTATTATGATGACTTTCAACCTATTCAATATGGTTCTTGGCTCTCAATGAGTGTGCATCAGTCTATCAATCTTTGTCTGGCATGAGTGTAAAACAGGGGGGTCTTCTTCTCATCCAGTCAGTGTGGGTGCAGGCTTGTTCCAACCAAGCAGTTACACACCCGATTCTACTAATCAAAGTTCTTAGCAATGACTCTTTAGTAGAATCAGGTGTGTTACTGCCTGTTTGGAGTAAGGACCCAGGGTGCGTTCCAATAATCAAAAAATGCACCCCCCCCTTCCTCCACGACCACCTCTTCTATTCCGTACTGTACATTTAAATACTTGAACTCGAAACGTTCTGGCAGTTTTGCATACTTCCGGGTAGGAGAAGAGTGGTAGTGGGGGAGTGGAGGAAAGGAGGTGGGGAGTGAAGAATATTGGGACGCACCCCCAGAATGGTTTCAAACAATGGATGGATGTTGTGTTGTCATCCTGCCTGTGGGGGGCAGTATAGCAAGCATCCCCTCAGGAGGACAAGCACTAGGAGGGCAGAGGAGTGCACCTCTGTAGATCCAAGCCACGAGCGCATACTTCTTCTCTTAATACCTCAGCAAAGTCAGGATACTCATCTATTTATACTGCCAGTGGTGGCCTGTAAGCCAGCAAGAACAGCACAAGAATTGAGATATATATTTTGGGAGATGATTTTATGTGCATGTTTCTGGCTGGCTTCAATGCCGTGTTTTTATAATGAAGATTTTTTTAATAAGAAATATTGTTATTTGTTATTATGACTTGTGTTACAATTCATGGATTTTAAGCCTTTTTAGTATGTCAGCTCTATATTGAAAAATATATTACTTTCTCAGATTTTGTTCCTTAGTGTATCTTTACTTGAACTTATGGCATTTAACGCTTTTTATTTGATTAGTTTTGTTTTGTCTCTTTAACACTTGAACACAAGAAAATGTCTTGTTTCTCTGTACGAATGGCTACCTTTCTTCTCTTCTGTCCACAATAAAAATATTACTTATTGCAAAAAAGTTTTGTTTTGATTGTACATTTTAAAAAATTTAAAAAAAGTTCGCTTTTTTTATATCTGTATATTCATCGCTAGATATTTACCTTTTCAGAAACCGTACCTGTACTTTGTACTTAAATAGAAAATGTAGACTTTCCACAATAATGAAAACTTGAAATGGCCCAGAGAGTACTCATTTTATTCAGTCCACAAAATTTACATTTCAAAAAGTAAACATTGCAGCAAAGCTGACCTGCTGACATGGAGAGTAGGGAGGGCAGTCTTATCACATCTGGTAATCCTATGGCAAGGATCAAGGCAACCCCTAACACCCCACCACCCTATACAAGCTCTCTCTCTCTGTCTTGCTCTCTCTCTCTCTCTCTCACACCCACATACACACACACACACATACAATTACACACCACACACAAATGTCCTTCTCTGCCTCGCAACAACATGTATACACACACACTCTCGGGCACTCGCACACACACACGCCCATCCCTACCACAGCTTACTACAACATGCATACACACACACTCTCGGGCACTCGCACACACACACGCCCATCCCTACCACAGCTTACTACTACATGCATACACACACACTCTCGGGCACTCGCACACACACACGCCCATCCCTACCACAGCTCACTACAACATGCATACACTCCCACATGCAGGCAGTTATGAGTAGATTCCATGTTTACTCTATCCCAGTACAAATATGAACAGTTTGGAGTGAGATATTCCAAGCTTTTAAGATGAAATATGAACATGTCGATTTACCGCTTGAGCTAATTGTGTGCACGGACAGTGTTCTTCCACTTGGGGCTCCAATTATAGGCAGATTACCTATAATAAATTTGTTGCTTTAAACTTTTATTGCACTTAACTTCCATTTTTTGATTTGAAGTTGTATCTTCTCCAGTTTTAATTTCCAAACACCAGTATGTGAGTTACCTTTATTCATAAAGATTCAATAGGTATATTTGTTCTGAATTGCAATGTTCCTGAGTCCTGGCCTCTGAGGTGGAGGGAAGCAGATGAGGCTCAGAGCCAAGTAAGAAGTCTTATTTTAAGGGTGTGGTGTGTGTGGGTGGGGGGGTCTCAAAAACCATGGCGAATCTACAGCTTTTATCCAGGGCTGAGTGTCAGTTATTTTAAACAGGTGAGTGGCTGAATTTGAAATCGTTTGTGAGGTCAGAGCTAGTTGTGTACCTATGAAATTCCCTTCCATCCCAGTTTGTACCTGTTCTTTTTTATACCTCTTTTCCTTCAGACATACAATTGGGTCCCGGGAATCAACAAGCCAGGATGCAGCACAGTTCACTTAAACACGGCTACTCCTTATTCTTCTGTGTCCTGCACACGTTCTCATAATTTCTGTTAGCAAAGTAATAAAAAATATAAATAAATTTCCAAGGTAGAAATTTGTTTACACATCAGCACTGAGGGCAGAGTAAAAGGTTTCTCAGTGATGTATGGGTACAGATATTTGGTAAAAAAAAAGAAGTCTTGGATTTTAATCACCACAAAAATATCACTGCCGTGGTTTTTTGTCGGTAGAGTGTGGAAAACAAGCGAAAATATCTTTGGGTCGCCAGACAGCGTCTTGAAGAGCTGAAAGGTGGAGAGGTGGAGAATCGGTCATGAACGTAAGGGGTTCATGTTCTGTGGGGACTGGCTACCTGTCACAGTGTGACAGTAGGTAAGGTGGGAGGACCCAGGCTGCAGACGAAGCAGGCCGGACGGAGCCTCCACCCAAGCAGCAGTCAGTGTGGAGCTCCCGAGACCGACCGGCTGAATCGTTGACCCAGGCCCCAGCCTGCCCTTGTGCTGCTCTGCCCCTCCCCTCCCACATATTGCTGACTGTCTCCTGCAGCTTTTCTGTCAAGGTGCAGTGTTTTGTCCCAAAGCCGAAATGTGCCCTTTTGTGAAGGCTGCCCAGGAATTTGGAGTGGCAGTCACGTTACTGTCCAGCAGACATGACAAACAAGGCTTCGCCACGTTGCCTTAAAACAAACAATGTTATCCATCTTGGAATTCAGTAAGTGTCCAGTAAGGTGCCACAAAATATTGAAATAACTCATGCCTCCAAGAATCAACATTATACAATATAACAGTTTCAAAGTTACGTGCCTTTTCTGTACAATACTATGAATTTCTCCTGTCAACTTGTTGCTTATATTCAGTGGTTGAAGCTAATAAACCTAAACAGAAAAGCTAAATAAATAAATAATGAAGCCCAGAATCATGGGAGGACAACAAGAGAGGTGAGTTACTCCTTTATCTTTCAGTGTTCACACACAAGAAACCATGCATGTCCCACAATGCATTATCCTGTAGTCATCAGACACACAGTGACCAAAGCAAATAGCCCAATTTATCCCATGATTCCATTCAGCCCTTGTGCACTACCCACTCACTGCAATAAATACAATATTTCACACAAAAGTCACTAGCTCATGGGGGCCTGTGCAGGAGTGCTCTTTAGCTGACGTAATTGCCACAGGAGATGCTACAGAGGTGCTCATGGGTGATGAAGTCCAGAGCTATTGATAGTTAGACATGTTTCTTTCCCAGGGCTCCACTCCCATTAACCCAACCTGTGACACTTCATGCAGCTGTCAGCTCTCTCTGTTGAACAAAACACAGAAGTAATCTACACCAGGGATCCACTATTTATGTCTTCACATGTGATGTCCTCACGACTTCTGGTCGTAACTGAACAACTGACTGACTGTTGTCATTGTTAAGACAAAAAAATCACCTCGTCTGGTGTTCTTGGAAGAAAATTGATTGATACTTGAATGGCAATCCTAGAACCTGCAGGATTATCACATTACTCAATGCTACCTTCCTGAGATGACAATCTAATTGTGGTAAATGTGTTGTGAATTTGGTAGTATGCTGGTACACATTTGATAGTTCCCTTTTTTACAAGTGAGGTACATCCCTCGTGGTATGAGTCAAATCCCAATGCTCTATTTCCTGCTTCTCCAGATCAGGCTTGTATGAGGACCATTGGAAGTAGTTGTGTACTTATGTACGTTCTTAGTGCAGTTATGTACTCAGAAATCTATTTCATGCCTTATTTAATGTCCTTTAAGTGGCCATTGAACCCCACTCTCTTAGCCATTGTTACACCCTAAAGTTAAGGGCACACCCCGGTCCAGTCTCACCACCCAAGTTCCCCATTTATACCCCAGTACCCTACATGTGCAAGTAATGTTGACATCATGCATTGATGGCATTGGCCACATCAGTGAAGACGAGCCGACTGGGCCTCTGTGCTGTTCCCTGACTGGGCATCAGTGTCTATAGGTCAGAAATAGTGAGAGAAGAGAGAGAGAGAGAGAGAGAGAAAGAGATGGGAGAAAAAAAGAAGAAAAAGCCAAGGGAAGTTAACTATGTGGCCTAAGAACTGTTCCAGAGTTGTATGCACTGGTGCCTGTTCTTTATGTACCCTGTTGTGCATACTGTATGTGCTTCTTGTAACATTTCCTCCCTTCTCTTTCCTCCAAAACATCCTCCCTACAGTTCTTTCTGTAAAGCACAACTGAAGTTTGGTAGAACTTTGGGTTGTGTAGTTCCCTGGCCATGATATGAGTCCAAATGGTGGCGAAATATGTTCGTTAGTTGCTTTGTGCTCCCCTGGGGTGATAATCCAGAATAGGGTATTTGTCGCTCTCCATTCACTTCTACGGGGAAGCTAAAACAGTCTCAAAATGAACTAAGAGGATTCTGTCAATACAAGCAATAAGCATTTCTCTTACGTATTTTTTTATTTTTATTAAATGGCCCGACCTGCCGACATTTTTGTAGTCTTTTCTGGTAGCTTTCTAACAACATTGAAAAAAATAGTACTTTATAAATAATTTTAATTAGCCTATATGAAAAAAATATGTAAGAGGACTGGTTATTTTTTCTATTGACAAAATCCACTTCTTTCCCGGTCGTATATGTGCTAGAAGTGTCATTTTGAGACCGCTTTAGCTTCCCCATATAAACGAATGGAGAGCGACAAATACCCTATTCTGGATTATCACCCCAGGGGAGCAGAGAGCAACTCACAAAAATATTTCTTTACCATTTGGACTCATATCATGGCCAGGTAAACCCAAAGTTCTACCAAACTTCAGTTGTGCTTTAAGACTGCATGCTTAAGCGCTTAGTTGTCTTTCATAGAGACTGTGACTCCATGTCATTGTGTTCTCTCGTTCTTACCTGTAAAAAAAAGCCTGACTAACTACTGGGTACAGCAGAATACCATACAATCAAAGCGCACAAACCGACGGGTCAAGTGAAGGTAAACACAGGAGGTGACATCACCACACTGGTTGCACGTATGTTAGACATGGGAGAAGGAGAGGAAGGTAAGCTGTGGAGTGAGTCCGCAGGGAAGGCAGCAATGGTTTGAAAAATGATCAGGTATCACCACAGAAACATTACCTTTTCTGTTTAAACCGCTATGGCTTCTCGCAAAAACAATGGCTTTTACGGAAAAAAAAAGACAAAAAAGAGAGTGAAAAGTAAATAAATCAACAAATAATAAATGGATGCTTTGGTGGCCCTTGCTCTCTTAATTGCTACTAAAATGTAAAGCAATCACGTGACTTGAACAGAGTAGCACGATGTGGATTGTCATTTGACAGCGCCAGAGCTGGTACTAGCTTGTATCCGTTAACGTGCACTAGTTTATCAGTCAGTATCAGTGTTTTTCAATCATAGAATAGCATCAGCGAAGATTAACTAGCGAGTGTGTTGGTCAGTTTGTGTATTTGTCAGAGGCCATTCGAGAGGGAATATACCTTGGCGTTGGCTCCGGTGCCTGCACCCTCACGGCCATGGTCTAGCAGCTCCTGCTCCAGCTCGTCCTGCTCCTCAGCCGGGTCAAAGTTATACATGGGCATGAGCTGGTGCCTCAGCTTCTCCAGTCTGAGGCAGACGTTAGCACAGGCAAGGGTCAGAGGTTAGCAGGGCAAGGGTCAGAGGTTAGCAGGGCAGTGGAGCAGCAGTGGTCTTGTGAGTTATTTATCTAGAATAGATCTTGTGAGCATCATTTCTGGGAGTTAGGCAGGTTCGAGATAGCATTTCAACCTGAGCACTTGTAACCACTATCCGAAATGAGAGACAGCTTGATGTCAGGTAGATGTCTCATTTCGAGAAACATGAATAATTAATGTGCTGCTATCTCTTTAAAAATATCATATAAAGACTTTACCCCAAAGTAATTTTTTAGTAAAAACATTGGGGAAATGGAATACTAGTGGATGGGCTGCCAGACTGATGGTTAAAAGTTTGAATGTAACGTTTGTGTTCCCACTCCATCACACGTTTCCCTGTGTTTTCGGTCAATTCTGTGTTCTCTGTAATTTTCTGCTATTTTCTTCTTTCAGTACTAATGATTACTAATTTACTAACTTCGTAGAATTAAGGTTTACTAATCTACTAATGACTAACTTCCTTGTAATGTTTGGAGATACTAACCTCATAGAAATTCGGGCTTCTACTAATCTATTAATTATCTAACGTCATCTTCTCTATTCGCTACAGCTGTCTATGGGGTGCATTTATCTGTACCTTTTATCTGTACCTTTGCCTTTGCAGATTGCCTACCTGTTATGAACCCTGTTCTCCTACTGATTACGAGCTTGCCTGCCATTTTCAGTACCGTGCCTCTGCTGACAGATATTTTGGATCTCAACCCTTGTCTGGACACGAGCCTTGCTTTCTGATTTTTGTACTTCGCATTTACGAATTGCCTCCTTGTGTTTTTGACCCTTGCATTGAACCAACTACGAACTGCCTAACGCTCTGTACCGTGCAACTGTCCGCCTTTTTGGGTTCTACATCTGTGCCTGGTCATCACATTGAAGGAGCAACAAAAAAAATATTCTCTCACCTCTTCCGTTTCCTGATATACAGCATCTACAATGAAAAGAGAAACATGACAACTGTCATAACACAACTTTGTCAGATTAAAATAACCAGACGTTATACATACAGAGTACTTGGACACATCAGACATTGATTCTGCATATATCAAACAGGATCTAGGCTACTTAATTTGCTACTTGTATTCACCATTTGTGCTGATTTGGTTGCATTCTGAAAGCCTCTGGTATGGGATAAATAGTATAGCAGAGGAGCGAGAGGGTCTGTTGTGCCATGTGTAGACAGACTGCAAGAATACATAAAGAACTGACAGAAAAGCAGAACAGAGGCACCCACCATGAACACAGCCAGGCCGATAACAGTGATAATTCCAAAGGGTACAAGGACCATGCCCATCCCAGATCCGCTCATTTCCATCTCTGGCAGCTTCGTAGAGTTGAAACTGGTGTCATTTGTCACCATGGTCACAGACATGGTCATGGGGGTGGTGCGGGCAGTGCCATTGTCACGTCCATCCCCGGTCACCGTAGAGCCCGGGAGAAAGATGGTTGTGGGGATGGCGCTGGAGAAGTTAGCCTCTGTGGTGGTTAGAGACATCTTTTCTTCTCAGAGGGCGGGGCTGAAGCTTGGAAAGGGCTCACTCTGCTGCACTGCTTATGTCTATTACTGTAACCGAGGTCTGATGAAGCATTGTGAACTTCATAGACAACAACCACAAACCAAGCCCTGAAAGACATGATAATATTATCACAAGATCAGAGCTCAGACCAAGAATCAACACTTAGCATGAGCAATACCTCTTCAGCACATTACACTTGCTTTAATAAATATACCTTTTTATTATCATTATTATAGCGCTGTTGATGGAAGTACTAATAGCAGCCCTTGGTTATTGCTAATATGAGGGCTTATGGTTGTCATCACATTACATTTGCATCCCCCTAGTCTAGTATCCAGTATTTTTCCATTTACGGGAATTACTTTGTTGTGAATGGGGGTTACAGCTTAAGATGGTATTTTGCTGACATATAATGCATTCAAGACTGGGATTTTTTAAAAGCACATTTAAAATATTTATGTATTTAGATTTGCCTACTCTTTCATTATAATGTATATACTTTACTTCCTGATTCTTGCATATTCCAGTTATTACTCACTTATATGAATATACAAACATGATACATTTTTAGAACCATACAGTGCCTTGAAAAAGTTTTTGCCCGCTTCCTGATTTCCTCTATTGTTGTATATTTCTCGCACTGGATGTTTTCAGATCTATAGACAAAATATAATATTGATTGTAGAAAACCTGTGTGAACAAATGACACATTTGTTTTTTACTTATTTCATTTATTTAATTAACAAAAAATTCAAACACCTATTTCCATTGTGTGAAAAAGTAATTGCCCCCTTACACTTAACTGCAGCCAATGTAGAATAAAGTAATCATTTGTAATATTTGGTCACATATCTTTTGTATGCCATGATGTCCTGATGTTTGTGACCCAACAATATCAAAAGACTCTTGATATCTTGTTTTCTGGTACTCCTACAAGCGATACTACAATCTCTCTGCATTTGAATGGATCTCTATGGGAATTGGGGGGTGGGACTAGATTTAGCCTTAAATTACACTGGAACAGTATGGAACACATGGTTGGCTAAATGGCTCAAAGTCATCAAGGGTCTGACGTATCAAACAAGCCTTAAACCATCACTCTGCTGCCAGATATGCAGTAGATATGGATGGATCACTTTAAGGGTTGTTTCTCCTGACTCATTTTTCCATAGAGTTCAATAGGAAAATAAGTACTATTTCTATGTAATTTACAGCATAATCTAGTCCCACCCCCCAATTTCCATAGGGATCCATTCAAATACAGAGAGATTATAGTATCGCTTGTAAGAATACCTGAAAATAAGATATCAAGAGTCTTTTGATGTTGTTGGGTCACAGACATCATGAGGTCATCACATGCAAAGGATATGCAACCAAATATAAAATATGATACCTTTATTAAAGTTTATGTTCATTTGTCCAAATACCTTTGGCTCCCTAAAATGGAAGGACCATGTATAAAAACCCTCAAATTAAAGCTGAAAGTCTTCACTTTAACCTCGTAGTCACTGTTCCATTTGAAATCAAATGTGCTGGAGTACAGAGCCAATACAACAAAAATTGTCTCACTGTCCAAATACTTATGGACCTGACTGTATATATATTTAATATATTGTACATGTTTCTGATGGTTTCATTGATTTTTACATCCTTTTGAAGCTCCAATCTCTGCTTTTACATTTCCATTCTTGTTCAATCAGTGGACCATGCATTCCAAACCTACACCTAACAAAGAGACATACTACTCTTCCCCTGGCTAAGTTACAGGACTGGCTTAGTGAAACGTATCCACAGAAAAGCCACAGGATCCAATAACATCACTGATCTAAAGACAAATCACCATGTCTTGAAAATGGCATCCATCACCATTTAGTAATTTACTCTCTCTCTCTCTCTCTCTCTCTCTCTCTCGCTCTCTCTCTCTCTCTCTCTCTCTCTCTCTCCCCTCTCTCTCCCCTCTCTCTCTCTCTCTCTCTCTCTCTCTCTCTCTCTCTCTCTCTCTCTCTCTCTCTCACCACAGATCAATGGGAATGTTACTTTTCTTTTTTCATTTCCTCCAGAGAGAACCATCATAAATCGAGCAGGGGGAGAATGTATGGAGCTTTTACAGCTGAATCCTCAGGTGCGGCTCCCAAGCAAGAGACAAGTGTAAGCTTGTGCTGGCACTGTACACCAGTACCAGGAAACCATGTTGTTACAATTCTGAATAATACGACCATGGCACACCAGAGTGAAAATTACTACAGCCCCTATAAAGAAAATACCATGACAACACAAACAACGTGCTGTTCTTCTCTGGGATTTGTGTGGAACAAGTTTGCATGAGTGGACATGCTCATATTGGTTCTGGGCTCTTTCTATGTCAATCGCAGCTAAGTGAGGCCACATTAGATCTCACATTTTCAGAAAGATAAAGATAACCTGCATCTATGATTGGATAGAAAGAAGATTTTTAAAAACTGTGTGTGTCTGTGAGCTCTAAGACTGTGGGGAGACGTTGAAACAGTGCGCGGATAAGAAGAGAAAAAGAGGAAGTGACCACATGACCACCTGTATCCTTCTGCTTCGGAAGTCAAGGGACAAGCAGAGCGGACTTGGGGTCTGTGGAAAGAGAGGGGTTGCTCTGTGTGTGTGAGTGTGTGGGAGGGAGAACATGAAGGGAAGAGCAACTGAAAGGTGGTTACAGGAAAACCGCTTCCTCCCCACCACTCTGAGAGTCACACATACACACAGCCCTGACAGTTGCCTGGGATGGAGGGAAGGTATGAATGAAGCAGTTGAGGTCACATGACGGGGGGGGGTTACTAATGCGGGCTATAGCAGTTTGCTGGATGACTGATTTACCAACATGTGACAGATGATGTGTTGGATATTTTCTTCTGAAACTTTAGCCTTTTCATACGTAACCGTTTCCATTGTATTAGAGAAGATCTCTGTGAAGTGAGAGAGGTGTTCAGGTAGCCTCAGTCGCATGTCAAACATCTTTTGGGTTTTTCGAAAAAGAAAATCATGGTAATTTGAGCTCTGCAGTGTAGATACTCTTTGTTATATTATGCTCCTAAATGCTGCAAGGTAGAAACCCAGGGATATGTATTCCTAGGATCCTCAAAGTGGGTTCCCACAATAAAATCCCAAAAATTCCTGTGCAATCAGATGCCATGCATTGTCATGTTAATGAAGAAGGATCATGAATGTAACATTTCCCCTGAAGAGCTTAGCTCTGATCCAGGGTAACTTATACTGCTCTTTGCAATGTTTTACTTATAGCTTCCATTTATACAGCTGGATATAAACTGAAGCAATGCAGGTTAAGTACCTGGCTCAAGGGTACAACAACAGGGGACTCAAACGTGCAACCTTTAGGTCACAAGGCCAGTTTCTTAGCCATCACACACAATACAGTGCCACCCTATCTTAAAAACCGTTATCTCGCAGACTTCCCCACACATCACAGGAATCATCAAGATTCCTCCAATATTATAAACATGTGATTATGCTCCTAAATGTTCAAGCAAACATCACAAATGGCTTGTGTTATTTATGCATCATGCATTAAGATATGTATTTGTATTATTTTTTAGGAGTGGAGGTAAAAAAAAAGGGTGCATGACCCTATTTTCAGGTCCTACCACCTGCCCCGCCTGTCCGTCCACTTTCTCACCCCACGCTCCACTCATCTTCCCGTTACGTTAGCTGCGGCTTGAGAGAGCCATACTCTCCCTGTGGCAGAGTGACACCTACGATGCCAGCAGCTTAGCCGTGGGTGGTGCGGGCAGGATGTGGGCGCCACGCTCATCGCCGCACAGATACAGTACCAAGGAAAGGGGATTGCATGAGATACCAAGAAATGAAGCCTGACAGCATGCAAGCATTTCCACATAACAGGCACACATGCATGCGCTCTCTTTCACACACATATATGCAGGATTAAATACTTAAATACAAGTACACACTATCTTACACATGTACATGCAATGACAAATGCACACAAGTATTCACTCTCTCTTATGCACAAAAACACAATCCTCACACACACACAAACATGTAGATACACAAAAACACACATGCAGTTGTACACACAAGCATGCCAAACACATACAGTGAGCACCATAATTCATTGGACAGTGACACATTTCTTGTTACTTTGATTCTGTACTCTAGCACTTTGAAAGGATACAATCACAATGAGGTTGAAGGGCAGAATGTCAGCTTTAATTTGAGGGTATTTTCATCCATATCGGATGAACCGTTTAGAAAGTATAAAACCTTTTGTACATAGTCCCCCCCAATTTCGGGCATCAAAACATATTGGGCAGTTTAACATAATGTAGAATAAAGTATTCATTTTTAATATTTGGTCGCATGTCCTTTGCATGCCATGACTTCCTGATGCCCTTATTTTTCCATAGTGTTCAATAGAAAATTTTGTCAGGAAAAGAAGCCCTTTAAGTTATCCATCCATATCTATTGCATATCTGGCAGCAGAGTGATGGTTTAAGGCTTGTTTGATACTTCAGACCCTTGATGACTTAGAGCCATTTAGCCAACCATGTGTTCCATTCAGTTCCAGTGTAATTTACAGCTAAATCTAGTCCCACCCCCCAATTTCCATAGAGATCCATTTAAATGCAGAGAGGTTATAGTATCGCGTGTAGGAGTACCATAAAATAAGATATCAAGAGTCTTTTGATATTGTTGGGTCACAGACATCAGGAAGTCATGGCATGCAAAGGATATGCCACCAAATAT
This sequence comes from Ilyophis sp. 1 JC-2022, assembly GCA_022702515.1. Classification (NCBI taxonomy): domain Eukaryota; kingdom Metazoa; phylum Chordata; class Actinopteri; order Anguilliformes; family Synaphobranchidae; genus Ilyophis; species Ilyophis sp. 1 JC-2022. Next base: position 49,010,584 of record CM040402.1, read on the forward strand.
AAAAAATTATTACTTTATTCTACATTATGTTAAACTGTTAATGCCCAAAATGGGGGGGACTATGCACAAAAGGTTCTATAATTTCTAAAGGGTTCATCCGATGTGGATGAAAATACCCTCAAAATTAAAGCGGGCAGTCTGCACTTCAACTTCATTGTCATTGTATCCTTTCAAAGTGCTAGAGTACAGAAGCAAAATAACAAAAAATGTGTCACTGTCCAATTAATTATGGTGCTCACTGTACATGCATTCCCACACAAAAACACGCACACACGCACACACACACACACACACACACACACACACAAAAACACGCACACACGCACGCACACACACACACACACACACGTAATTACATACATATACACATGCTGGGTTTTTCTCACTACAGGTACACAATGGTAGCTACATTTCCACTATTTACACCGCCACACAGTGCCACCATTTCACAGTGTATGTCCTTGGTGAATAAGCTGCTAGTTTGGAGTTTACTCTTGAATAGGACAGTATAGCAGCTAGTTTGCGGCCTGCAGCTGCTGTACGCCAGTTCCACTGTGGAAAGGGAGCAAACCCTGCCACCTCAAGCATGTGACTCAATGTATGGGTTTCAGGCTCTTGTGCTACTTATTTCAGATGATGCTGTGTCTGCTCATGTGAAGCAATAAGACCTTTTTATCTCCTTTCACCAGATAACATCATGAACGCTGGCACTTACTTCACAAATCCAATCCGCAGAGCCTACAATGAAGCCTACGATGTTTTGTAGTCGACTGATTTGTTTGTTTTTGTTTGCTTTCATCATGAGATAAACCTGACATTTCAGCAGCAGTCAGGCATAGCTTTTTCTGCCAGCGACTGTTATATCTTCATCATAAATCAGTGTCATCAAATGCAACATTTCACAATCTTTGAAACAGTGAAACGGTACAAGCAGCAGTCAGTAATGAAAAAACCAACAGATTTCTGCAAAAGCAACAGTCTGCATCAAACATATCTGTCAGTGCTACAAGGTAGATGCCACACAACATATTACATAACGTATCATCAGAGTTGACTGACTGGCACACAATTGCAATGAGGACAGACAGCGCATAAGCATATTGCATTAGCATGCTAACGCTCCCCCGGGGCGTTTTTTAAAGCGAGTAAGAATGTTTCACCATAAACATCTCAAGCACTGATTGATCCAGTCTCATGCTGCCCATTTCTGTGTTACACAGAAGAGCAGAGGGACTAAAAGGACACTGGGGAACCTTCCGCCATCAGGTGGTGGAGACAAAAACAAAGCTCTGCTGCTGCGCAGGATGGCCCGCCCGCTTAATGAAAAACATGTGCACTTCCCTCCCTCAGCCAATCAGAAAAGATGGCCTGTTGAAGCCTCTCACTGCTCCAATCAAAAGCTAATGCAAATCAAAAAAATCCACACAAAATTTTTCCCATGATGAAATAATCATGGCTATAGTCTGCTTCGATTGTGCTACGCTTAGCTAACCCTCTCAGACTCTGCAGAGCTTTCGTTGCACATAGTTTTATAGTGCTGCTGTGCTCCGATGGGTGTGCTAATGCTCAGAATAGATTTCACCAGTCCAAAAGCTGTAGATATAATCCCATGCAGAAGTGGCTGATGATCGCCTCCCCAGTCCAGTAAAGTATTCACTCACCTTCTGTCTCTAGCTGAGAGCAGCGTTGTAGGTGTAGCGAGAGGTGGGAGCAAGATGTAGAGGGTCTTTTTTTATTTTTTTTCTCACTCTATCCCTTTCTCTCCCCCTCTGTTCTATTTTTCCCTTCCTCCCTTCCTCCCTTGTTCCTCCTGCTCAGCTGTGACTCTTTGGCTACTCAGTAGAAAAGCTGTAGCCCCACAGAGATACAGTCCATTAGGAAAATAGACATCATCCTTGCAGAGTATTTTCAGCAGACAGAACAGCCGTTATCTCTCTCTTTCTCTCTCTCTCACTCACTCTCTCTCTCTCTGTCTGTCTCTCCTTCCCTCAATCCGCTCCTTGTAAAAAAAAAAAAAAAAAACTACAGCAGCTCCAAGGATGCTGCAACCGGAGATCTGTGTTCCAAGATCCAGCTCCCTCCCCCACCTGTTTTATTGGTTAGCTGGGGTATAATCTCCAGGCCTGGTTGGCTCACTCACATTGTCTGTCAGGATTTACAGGGATGAAGACAGGCTTTAATGGTTGAGCACACCAGATGCTGTCAGTGCTTGGTTCTTGATTGTATCCGGGTGGCTGCCACTGGGAAATTAACCCTTTGATCTCCAAACCCCCTTTTTCCTCGAGCATATAACAGGAATTTGTGAAAGAAGAAATGTCTCTTTGTGCTGGCAGCAGGGCTCAGTGTTTTTTCGTGACCTTTTTTTAAAGAAGGGCACTTCAACACAACCACCACTGACCGCCTGTTTTTGTCTTTCAAAGGCAAACATATGTTGTTGTAAGTCTGGTAGATTTTTGTAAGAAAAACTAGGTCATAGATATTACCATAAAGTTTCTTCTTGACTCATACGTAGAAATACAAAAAGAATAATGTTTATCAAATCGCATAAATTGAATGAATTCCAATTAATTCATTGCTTGAATAAATAATGAATTGCAACACTCATTGTCATACAGGCCAAACTTCTGTTCAGATTACTCTGCAAACTGCCTGATGGGATATATTACTATACTAACTATAAGGGCCATCATCATATATTTTTCAATCCATGTCATGAACTGTAAGCTATAAAGTATGTTAATAATTACAATAAGGTAAGGTTATTCATGGAATAAATAATTTTATGAATACCAATGCATTTATTTCAGTCAATGTTTTATCATGTTTGAAAAAAACATTGTCCAGAACAAAACAGCTTTAAAGATTTAGTCACACTATTGGGTTACCCCTCAGATTGACAGAAAATGTGGGACAATATTTCATAATAATAAACAGAGAGAAAGTAGCTGCTTTCCCTGCAGCTAAAAAAAGGACATACTGCAGATGTGGGGGGTAAAGAACAATAACCAAAGAATTTTGCCAAAATTATGTGCAGCAGTCAAAAGTATTACCATCAGGTTCCATCAGCCACACTGTTTGAACATCTACTTTTCATTTTGGGTGAAGAGCCTTCCGTGTGGTGAACAATGTAAAACCTATGTATGTGCTGGTGAGTGTAAGCTTGTGAGTTTTCTTTCATTACAACATGCAGGACGTTGTAGTGCACACAATATAACCTTCCTCCACATTTGCATGATTCAACAGGAAAATAAAACATATTGCCTTTCAAAAGTTTCATTTTCAGAGCTTGTCTGAAAGATTTAAAATAGCTTGCCAGAAAGATATCTTCCAAAATTAGCAGGAAAACGGGTCACATTTTAAGTCTCATAAATGTGTACCATATTAGTTTTCTATAAAAAGAAGCTGCTCATTAGTTCCACTAGCATACATTTTTGGGGGTTGTATTTCATCAAAGTAATAGTATTTAAAAACTACCTTGAAAATGCAGGTATAATGTTTTGGAAGTATTTGAAAATACTTCAAATATTTCAAATGTAAGTATTTGGTTGATAAACAAAGTATCATTCTAGTGCAAAGCATTTGCTTGGGCCTGTGCAATTAGAAATACTTAATTTACATCAGAATATTGCTGTTATTACTCAGTATGTAAGCACTTTCTCATCACTGGATATAAGCAGCAGGACGTTTCATAGGTCTCTGCTTTCAGTACTTCAGTAAAAGGGAAATGTACTACACAATAGAGAAATGCTAAATTATCAGTCACTCTATGTTTTTAAGATGCTCATAGTACAGCAAGGCATTGTCACAGAAGTCGTAATTCACAAAAACCCAATGTTGCAACATCATTCCACAATACATACACTCAGGAACACTTTCTATATGCCTTAGGTTAGCTTAGCTTAGGGCACCTCATATGTACAAAATGTCATATTTGAGTCAACAACCACAAAATAATATGTTTTCATCTTTCTCAATTGCATTGCCATTAATATATGGATTTGTATGGAATCTGGTTTGCCTGTATTTGTGTTGCATTTCTTGTTCCATGCTGATAAGGGGGGGCAGGTGCAGAAATACTGCATAAGGCTCACATCTCACTATTCACTCTGCCAACCATTTAGTGTGCTGTGCTAATTTTTGCAGACTTGTTTTGTTTTTAAAAAAATGTATCGACTTGGTACTATTTTCACAAGTATGTGGTATATTTCCACAACTCTTAGTACAAAACTCAAATCTGGTCACACTTGTAACGCAGCCAGTCTTTCATTCAAAACATGTCATTGTGCATCCATTTGTATTGTAAACATATCTAATCACACAACCATTGATTCAAAATATAAGTTTATTGTGAAATGCAATCAGAACATTGGTTGAATAAAAAACACAACATAATCATGATATCTCATGATATTTAGTCATTTTAACAATCAGTCAATAAAACAGCAAACGTGCAAGATACGTGTTTGAAATCGCCCTTAGAAGTGCTGAAAGTAATATGCTACAGTATTGTAACGAAATTCACAGAAAATCTATAACTCCCATAATATCTCTCCAATGTATGATCAAAGGTGTGATAAAAAAAAAACGTCCTCTACAATCATTCATGCAACAAAAACATTTCTTATTTTTCAGATATAGTTTCAGCATAGTTACATTAGCGTCTGTAGTGTAAGACACTGTAAGAGTGTAGAATGATGGATGAAAGAGTGAAGAATGATGGATGAAAGAGTGAAGAATGAGGGATGAAAGAGTGAAGAATGATGGATGAAAGAGTGAAGAATGATGGATGAAAGAGTGAAGAAAGATGGATGAAAGAGTGCAGAATGATGGATGAAAGAGTGAAGAATGAGGGATGAAAGAGTGAAGAATGATGGATGAAAGAGTGAAGAATGAGGGATGAAAGAGTGAAGAAAGATGGATGAAAGAGTGAAGAATGATGGATGAAAGAGTGAAGAAAGATGGATGAAAGAGTGAAGAATGAGGGATGAAAGAGTGAAGAAAGATGGATGAAAGAGTGAAGAATGATGGATGAAAGAGTGAAGAAAGATGGATGAAAGAGTGAAGAATGAGGGATGAAAATGAAACCTAACATTTAGCACACGTTTGGTGCATCATGCCAGTCTTGGGCATTTGGCCATAAAATCTCATCCACGTCAGAGTGAATGTCCTCATTACTCACTGCAGGTAAACCCTCATGGCATGGCGAATCCAAACTTGACGTTGGTCCGGTGTGATGTCGTTGCACGCCTCATACATGGCCCGAAGGAGGGCGGCATGCTCATGGGGATGGCGATCGCACACCTTCTACCTCCTTGCAACAAAAAAATAATGCTCAAGTGGGTTGAGGAAAAGAGAGTATGGGGGCAGGTATGGGGTCACAAATCAGGGATAGGCCCAAAACCATGCCTGAACCACCTCTGCGTGGGGGACCCGGACATTTAGCAATAATGTACAATAAAGCATTGCCATTATGTATGGTCATCATGTATCATACATGCAATTTAGATGTTTATATTTAACAAGCACACTTTTATGTAGTTCTCAAAATCTATATATAGTAGAAAAAACTGTTTAAAATCTATAGGTTTTAGCAAACGGTTAAGTGATTAACCATTAAGAGCAGTTTGATTAAGTGGTCAGCAAATGTATTTAAACAAGTTAAAAGTTATCATATGAAAAGTATTCTGAGCATTGCTTGTGAAAGACAATTACTTTATGAAAGGTATATCTAGATAAAACACAGATGAATTTACTGTGTCATTTTGTGTTTTGTGTTTTTTACCTAGTCAATTGAAATTGTTTTGAAAAACAGCCTTTTTTTTGTTTAATACTAAGAGTTGTGAAATTTGACCACATACTTGTGAGAATAGTACCAAGTCGATTAAAAAAACCGAATAGGTTGTGCCAGTCTTTCCACAATCTGATAAAGAGAGATCTGAAATCTACTTATGTAAACAGTGCCATCTAGTGTATTTAGTTGGCACAGTCATCACATGTATTCAGTCTTGTTGGCAAGGTCACAGTTTTTTTTGCATGTCTGCTTTTTTGTGACTGTTATCGAATAACAATATTGGCACCAGCCTCTGTGGGAACTTGTTAATTGATCGATAGCCACTCATCTAGAAGTGGGTTTGGTGTTGCTGGGTCTCCCTGTTCACTATAAGCATTGGGCGAATATTGTAATTTTGTATATTCAGATACTGGTGTCAACCAACCAAATGGTGATCCATGCAATTTGTGGTCACTCCTGAGCATCTATAGTTTATGGGACGCCAATGCAATGGCACATTACAGTTATCACTTACAGGTATGAGGACAAGCACAGCCACTGGTGCATTTCAATATACCTGTGGATTCGACTTTACACACCAAAAGCTTACAGAAGCAGAATTTTTGTTTATTGGACATTGTTATGATAATCATAATCCAATTACAGTTAGAAAGGTAAAATAAAACTGAGAATTTTAAACAAAACAAATGCATTTTTCAAATTACAGTTATAAAACTAAAATGTAGCTATTGTCTTTGCAAGCATTGTAAAATGCACGACAGCAGTACCGCACTCTACTCTCGGTTTGGTTGCTAGTACACATCCTATGCGCTACGCGGCAGGCTTCAAACTAAGGATTACATTGTACTCGTTTTGGAGTAAATCTTCACCAAGGACAAATCAACGACAGAAAAAAGGGGAGGGGCATATTTTTTTACGGTCTATGGGAGGGACCGGAGGGACATGGCTTTTATAACTCTCAGCCACTGATTGAGGATCAGTTAACCGAACTCCAATTCAAACACTGATTTGCGTGCAAACGATTGAAGCTGATCTAGAGTCAGTGCTCGTTGCAGAACCTGGTTGTTCCTGAACTTCGCGAACGAGACCTACCAGAGGCGAAATTGAATTTTAAACATGTATGTATTGTAACGGTATCCAGAGAAAATGACGTTATCTTGTTGCAGCATTTCGGATAGATGTGTGCGTTATTATAAATGGTGCGATCAAAGGTTTTTTCGTGAGTTAGCTAGCTAGCTAGTCAGCTGAATTATTGGATTATTTTGAGCGTGTCTACTTTTCAGCTCATACACCTACACTAAATGTTCAGCCTAAATCTAAAACTCTCAATGTTATTGGCAAGTTGTATGTCCATAAATAGGCCTATAACTCGTCTGCGCTTCGCTTACATGCTAGCAACTTTATTGATTTTTTAAGGATTACAATCGGAACTTTAAGGAATGAATAATAATAGTAATGTGTAAACGTTTTGAAACGGGATCATTAAGCAAGTAGTCTGCAGCAATGTGAATTGTGTGCATTGAACGCTGTCGGTTAACGCATGCGTGATACAACCAACTAGGACACTAGATACGTTTTATTTAAAACCTATTTTTTATTTTTTATTATTTGTTGTCAACAACTGTGTTCGCCTTTGGAATCAAACTCAAACCTTTGCACCAATGGCTGATTTTGGTTCAGTGCAAAAGCCACTTGCATGAGGTCCACCTTGTACTTCTTTTTACACAACTGCTAAAACGAGCTCAATGGCTTTGTATGATCATGACAACCTAACTGTGCTTCACGTCCCAGAACGTAGATTACAGCACAGATATCATCTAGAGTCTGTGGTGGCAGTTGTCTGCCTGTGGTGCAACGTCAGCATTCGGGTAGAATTAAAGCCATTCATCCTTAGTCAGTCTAGCAAAATATTGCTAAATATTAACATCTTTCTGTATCATAAAAGATAAACCAAGCTGGTAAATGCTGGTCTATAGCTGGTCCAAGTTTGGCAGTGCAGGTCAAGCTGATCTTGAAAATGGCTGTACTCCTAAACCAGTTTAGTCAAGCTAGTAGTGTAATAGTCTTGTTGGTAGACTAACTTAGTCATGCTACACCAGCTGGTTCCAACATGCTGGTCACCAGCATAACCGTCTTTAAAGGTCTATGCAGGTTTTGTCTGCAGGGAGCTGATGGCACCCTGATCCACGATAGTTTATGCCACACTCGATATGTAATCATCACAAGCTCCATCAGCTCGGTTTGAATGGAAGTAGAGCGTTTTCATTTGCAATATTTCCCACCCTGCTGGAAAAAACTGCATAGACCAGCATAATGCATGCTGGTTACACCAGCAAGACCAGAATATGTTGTGTTTTGGGTGCTGGGATGCTGGTTGACCAGCTTTACCAGCAAGACTATGCTGGTTGACAAGCATGGGCATGCTGGTCCACCAGCTAAACCAGCATAAACAAGCTTGGACCAGCATGGAAGCAGTTTATTTCAGCAGGGCAGTATTGAATTTATCTCATATCCTAGGTTTAGCTATCTTATCTTGAAATCTCTAGAAGCCTTACTTCTCCCTTTCCCCTAGCAAATTTAAACAGAATTATAAAAGTACAGGTTTCCAACCTCGTACGCTTAGTATCCTTGCACAATTTGAATTGCAGCAGTAAAAACTAAAAAGAGAAGGATGTGTGATGTGCGATTGATGAAATGTATGTGGTCTAACAGGCTCATCCCTGGGCAGTTTCACAAAGCCTTCCCATCAGTAACTGCACTTCTCTTTCCTCTAGCTTTTAACTCAATTAACAATACAGTGTAAAATCAACCAGGAACCATTGAACATTTTTTTTGTCTCAGTGGGCCTGCATTTAGTTATGCTAAATAGTTACCTAGTTGAGTACAATTAAATATTTGAGACTGAAATGGAAAAGATCTGAAATGAAATGGAGGCTGCCCATAAAACCTCCGCCCATGAGTCCTTATCTAAGTAGACTGTGTTCTACCTAGAGCAGGTGTTTACCTCATGCTGTGCTTCAGGAAAACAAAATACAATATGTGAACAATATTGTCAACAGCATGTACCTTCTCTTGTGAATTGGTCAATATAATAATGTACTATAAGTTTTGCACAAATATAGCATCATTCATATAAGCTGCCTTTACTTTTTGAAGTAGTTGATGCTCATTGGTGGCTGTTGTGGGTGGCACATGAAGTCACCAGATCTCTACATGTTTCTTGGTTCCCTAATCTAAATGTATGTGTCACTGTCGGTGAAATTCATTACATCTCTGTTTGTTTCTCTGCCTTCTCTCCCAGGTAAGCTGGCGATAACTATTAGCCTTATTTGTGATGTAGACAATATGTCAGGTATTGTACAAAAATAATGTATTTTCACTGGGCACAATCGAAACAAAAACGGGCGTTCGAGCAGTTGGAAGGGGACTGTTCTTAAATATGTTCCATAATTATAAAAGGCAAAGAACAGTCTGTTAATCACAACCATCAGAAAATGTTTTTCTTTGACGTAATGTTTTTAATTGCCAGTCCCAGTGACATCACAAACGGTGAAAGCTCAACTTTAGATCTTTACATTTCTGTGAGGTATTGAATCTTTCTTGTTGTAAATTTGGACGTGGTGCAAAGTCGGCCTTGGCTGAATTTCGGTTCATTTATGATTTATTTTTCTTATTATGTAACCATCTTTGCATGGCAGTGGAGCAATTACTAAACTTGTGTAGGTTTGTACAAGGAAACTTTAGTCTGTTCTCTCAGTAATGCTTGCCCAATAATGGCAGAATAGTGATTGTCTGGTATACAAACTGATTTGTATTTCTTTAATGGTGATTGGTAGTTTTTATAGGTTTATGATTGTTTTTGTTCTCTAAGCCAAACCATCAAGCATTGTCTAATGAGGATGACATCCCTACTGCCAATGATAATGGACTTGTATGCTGAGTGGTGCATAAAAAAAGAGCTGTCACAGTGAATGCACAGTTTTTAGTCATTGACAGGTACTGTGAACAGCACATGCTCTGTAGCTGTACTTGAGGTGGTCTATGCAAATGTGCAGGCACTGAATAGGTTGGTGCTAAAGCCCTTCAGAATAAGCTTTTTTTGTTCAGATTGTATAGATTTATACAAAAATTTCAAATGAGGTGTTCTTATTAAGATGCACAGTTAAAAGTAAAAAATAACCACCGTGAAAATGACTTGAGTAGATTCAGTGTTAAAACTTCTCAGAAGTATCAGGGGGTGACAAACTTGTCTTGTGAGGCTGAGACTGTGAAGAAAATGAACCCTGTCAAGTTGATGAAGGAACTTGAAACAAAAGCACAATTAATGACGTGATCAAGAAGCCTTTGTGGGGAGATGCAAAGCAGAATGTGTATCTACAAAATTTGGGTAACTCAAAATTAAACTGGATCAGCACAGTTCTTGGTTCCTTCCCAAATGAAAACCAGGAAAGTTGTGATGCATAACTGATGGATGGCAGCTTTTTAAAGTTTAAAAAAATTTTTATTATTTTTTTTAAAATGTCCGTCAGTTATCTTAAGCCTTCTTGCCGGCAGTGTCTCGGCCGCCCGCTGGTGATCGGCTTTAGCTAAGGCGCGTGTGCACGCTTTTTTTAGATAAATGAAAACGGAGATGTGGATGATGGTGTTTCATTAAATATTTTTGACGCTGCTGTCGTTGAGCCGATCTGCCCCACCCTAAGCAGTCGTGTGGACTGGAGCAGACCAATCGTCTGGCCTCTCATTCTGAAGAAATACCGGGGCTGTACAATAGCATAAGGATATGCAGCGCTCTCATAGACTGACACTGCATTTGTGGTAGTTGGGTATTGGGGGCCATGTATGTGTGGTGTTTTACGCACCCCTTGCGTACATAAAAATAGTGCAGCCAGCGCCCGTGGTAAGATGATAGTACAGACATGCATGCTGGAGTCAGTCTGGTCGGTCGGTGATTAAATCTGGAGCCGGTGTTGGGTCACCGCGTCTTGCTGATCCTCGCTGTGCGTGTCGGCCACAGGTGTGATGGCGAGGTGTGGGCGGTCCCCCTGCACCGGAGGCCGGACCTGGTGGAGGCCTGTGCAGACCTTGTGAACACAGAGTGGCAGCGGAGCCGCGGGGCCAGGATCCACGCCCTGCAGAAATCCCGCCAGGAATTCCCAGTCTGTCTGCTGCTGATCCAGGGGACCGGCAGAAGGGAGCAGCTATTGGGCCATGCCAGGTTGTCCCTGGTGGTTGGCCGCGGCAGCAGCCTCTTCGTGGAGTCGGTGGTGGTCTCCGAAGCCCTGCGGGGGAAGGGGTACGGTCGCATCCTCATGGAGGAGACGGAACGCTATGCCAGGGCCAGGGGTTTCCGGAGGCTGTGCCTGACCACGCATGACAAGCAGCACTTCTACGCTCACCTGGGCTACGTGCTGTCCCAGCCAGTCCAGAACGCCGGGTCCATGACTACCTTTGTCCCCATGGAGGTTCTGCAGAAGTTCTCTAGGCTGCCAGACACGGAGGCCCCGCTCGTATCTTTAAACGGCTCCGACAATCTCTCGTCCCAAGATAGCCTGACGCCCAACTCCGCGACCCCTGTTCCTCATATAGTCTCCCCAAATGCAGCCCCTCCTCCACCTCCTCCTCCCCCTCCTCCTCCTCCTCCTCCTCCACCATCTCTTCCCAATTCGCTGCCCTTAATTTCTTCTCCCCCTCCACCCCCGCCCCCTCCCCTCCAGCCTCTCTCACTACCCCCATCCCAGCCTAGAGTGCAAACCCTGCTGGAGACGCCTTACAGGGATGTCAAAGGAAGTCAAATCTTCTGGATGCACAAGGACATCTGAATAACTATCCTCATATCACCACCTGCAGTGGGGCCTTGCAGCATAGTCACAGCTACTCATGTCATTATGCCCTCCTTCTGTGACTCTTTAGATATGCCAGACACTCAACCTCCTAATGGCTCCAAAGAATGACATGATTCTGGAACTTTGATGGACTGTCTGGTAGTTTATCAGGAAATTACTGAAGCCAGTATTCTAGATTTAGTCAGCAGTTATCATTCAGTGACTGAATCTTGATTGAAATGGGCCATTTACATATTTTATATGCTTCGTGCTGGACACAGTAAACTGAACAAAACTGCTCCTTTGTCCTTTTTTTCAATATTTTACCCTTGAATAAAAAGTGCATTTTATAACTGTAAAATTATCTTGTCTTGCTTATGACACATTCATGATTATCTGGCTGAATGAGTTTTATGAAAATTTTATTATTATACAGTTCACACACAACTAGTTTAAAAACCAATATCCTCTCATTACATTTTTTAGTTATTTTGTGGATATAGCATTCCTGATATTGTGAATGTTGGTGCATGTTATTTATGTTTTACAGGGAGAACAGTGTAGTACATGCCCTGGGCTCTTATCCTGGATCAGGGTGCAGCTATGGCAACAGGTTCCCTGTGTGCAGTCGTCATCCTCTCCCTGCTGGGGACCACTGTTCCCTGGCAACATCCAGAAGCCCTGGTGGAGGGCAGGCCATTCACTGTGGTCTGGAACATGCCTACAGCACACTGTAAGGAGAGGTATGGGATAGACCTCGACCTGAGGGATTTCGACATCATCGAGAACCGTCATGAAAGATTCCTAGGCCAGAACATGACCATCTTCTACCACAAGAAGTTGGGGCTGTACCCGTACATCTCTCAGTGGGGCACTGAGGTCAACGGGGGCATCCCCCAACGGGGTGACCTGAGAGCGCACCTCGCCAAAGCCGAATCACAGGTCGAGGCTCTGCTGCTGCCGCGTTTCCACGGGCTGGCTGTGATCGACTGGGAAGAGTGGCGCCCCCTCTGGGAGCAGAACTTTGGTAAGAAGAGGAGGTACCGAGAGCTGTCAAAAGAGCTGGTGAGGGAGGAACACCTAGAGCTCCCCAGTGAGGAGGTGACGAGGCTGGCGCGCCAGGAGTTCAACAAGGGTGCCAGGGAGTTCCTGTTCTCTACCCTCCAGCTGGGTGTCCGACTGCGGCCGGCCGGACGGTGGGGCTTCTATGGGCTCCCAAGCTGCCCCAACTACCACAAGGGGCAGCCTTACCACAACTATACTGGACATTGCCACCCCAGCACCACAGAGCGGAATGACCGCCTGGACTGGTTGTGGGGCCTGTCTACCGCCCTCTACCCCAGCATCTACCTGCCCCACCATCTGGCCGGGTCCAGTGATGCTGCCCTCATGGTCCGATTCCGGGTCCTGGAAGCTCTGAGGGTGGCATCTAAGTACCGCTCTTCTGTTATCGCCACTCCTGTGCTGCCCTACGCAAGGGTGGCATTTGCACACACTCTTCACTTTCTTAACAAGGTACGGTGCCCAGCCACATGTGCAGCTTAAAACGCATTCTCTGCCTGTAGAGGAGGACGTAAATTGGGTGATATAGCTTTCAGTGAGATCACAAGTGAAAGTTCATTTTTTCATTTTATTACAGGAGACATGATTATAAATGCACCAATAGACAATTACATTTTGTTATAAATTAAATAATAAAAGTGAAGTTACAGGATTTATTCAAAATATATGAATTTGTCCGCTTAAAGCACTTTTTGTTCTGTCAGATGGCTTCATGATAACACCATTACAAAGTTTCTGATATTGGAGAAGAAAGGAAATATCAGCAGGAACAGGGGCTTCGTGCTACCTCTGCTCACATCCCCAACCTCCTCTTATCCTTTCTTGCACCTCCTGTGTAACCGTATCTCCCAACTCCTGTATTTTAAACATCGCGTGTAATCTCTGGAGCTTTCCTTGAAGTCAAAAATAGGCTTGAAATCCAGCAGGGCTTTTGTGATGAAAACCCACTCACATTGAGGGTGATGTGCTGTGTTTTTTGCTCTCACGATACTCAACAAAGTGTAAAGCATGACAAATATCATCAACATCTAATAAGGTTACTATATCAAGGTTCAGTAGTTGTCCTTTGTACATTAATGTACATTCATGCATGCGTGCGCTTGTGGGAATTCTGTGGGACATTTGTGATACTGCAGTGCTGACCATAATTGAATGTCAGTATATGAGTGATTGACACTGCCTCTTCAGATTGCAACGGTGTACAATTGTTGCTACGTGTAGACGTGGCTGCAACTGTGTGCTGTTGTAACCGTGATATCCTTGTTGCTGCAATGTAACGATCTTTATGCAATTCCTGCGGCGCGCTATAGTGTGTGTAACTGACCGAGCGTTTCAGTGTTTTAGTAATTGTGTAGCTGTAGTCGTAACTGCACCTGTGGGCGGTTGCAGACGGACCTGGAGCACACCCTGGGGGAGAGTGCTGCTTTGGGGACTGCGGGAGTGGTACTGTGGGGGGAGTTACGGTTTGCCAAATCCAAGGTCAGTGCTTGCTCTCTGTATTATGTCTCCTTAGCAAATGTGGTCTGCAGATCTGTCTGTCTGTGTTGTAATTTATCCAAGTGTTCATCTTGAAAAATCCCATACGACTGGAAGGTTTTACAGATTATGATGTAATTTGTCTTATTTTAAAGGACACCCAATCCACATTTACCTTTACTGCCTCCGCAAGACATTTTGACTGCGTGCTGGCTATCTGAGTGTGTTTGTTAATCTGCATTGGTGTTTTTGAATGTGTTTCTGTGGTGTGAAAATGAACTGTGTGTTTGTGTAGGCTACGGCTTACCCTCAGTGTACTTCTGTGTTAATATTAGTCTCGGTTTTATGCGTCTTGGTGTGTGTGTACACTCCATGTAAAAATTTGACAGTCATCCACTTTAACTTCATTCATACACACAGAGAAGAGAAACTTCATGTATGGGTAAATGTATATAGGTATATGTAAATTCTGTTAAGATATAGGTGAGTTTATCCCTTTCAGCATATGGCATATTGTGAATTGGTGTCTAAAACTTAGTGAGTTATAAAATTGTATGTGGTGGTCACCATCGCATCGTGTGCAGCGCATCCCGCAGTAGCCTACTTTGTACTGTACTGTTTGGGGCCCTTAGGTGTCCGCGCCCAGGGGCCCATTGTCTCATATATATATATATATATATATACATACATACAGTGCCCTCCATTGTTATTGACACCCCTGGTAAAGATGAGTAAAAAGGGTTATAAAAAATTCACCGTTTAGTGAATTAGCTTAATGTCACACTGAAACAATGAGAAAAATCCAACCTTCAATTGCAGTAAATTTATTATGAGGAAAAAAATATCCCTCATCAAGAAATTATTATTTTTTAACAAAACCACATGTGCCACAATTATTGGCACCCCTGCATTTATATATAGACTAAAGTAATCATTTTTAATATTTGGTCACATATCCTTTGCATGCCATGACTTCCTAATGTCTGTGACCCAACAATATCAAAAGACTCTTGATATCTTATTTTCCTTGTACTCTTACAAGCAATACTATAACGTAATTTTAGATTTTTTTATTTTTTTTTATTATAACCCTTTTTACTCATCTTTACCAGAGGTGCCAATAATAGTGGAGGGCACTGTGTATGTATGTATATATAACAAGTGACGCAATGGTGATCTATCTCTGTCCAGCATCAGTGCGAGATACTGCAGGACTACGTGGGCTCAGTCCTTGGCAACTATGTAAGGACCTTGAAGAGAGGGGTGCAGCAATGCAGTCATAGGCTGTGCAGTGGGAACGGGCGATGTGCCCGTAGGAACCCCAACTCTGGACACATGATGCATGCGTTCTCCACCCCTGAGCCCCATCGCATCCATGACTCCACCCTCGACTCCGCCCAGCTCGACTCTGCCTTCCGCTGCTTGTGCTATCAGGGCTGGACTGGAGAGCTTTGCCAGGACAGGATACGTTGATAAAAAGGTATTATTGTAATTGTTATTTTATTATTGAGCTGATGTTCTTGTCATTTTTATAACAAGACTTATCCAGTTTAGTCATCCATTTGTTTGTGCGAATCTCAGCCATTGCTTATGAAAACCGTGTAAAAAGACATTATGGTTCTACTGTTTGGCATAAATGAAAGGATTAGTGCTTTTAATACAGTTTATCTCGCAATCTGGTATCAGGTTCGGTTTAACCAAAAGTGCTCTGAATAGGTGTTTTGAATGAAATGATTAAAATAAAATATACAAAGAATAATATGTACTATGGCAGTGGTGAGTGTTTAAGTGCGAGTCCAGTTTTTGGGCCCCCCTGGAGTACTTTCTGAGAATCCTTGTCAATGTCCCCCAATCTCCTTGAAGGCAGTCAGGTTTCTTTGCAGCTCCTGCAACTCTTGAATAAGCTGAGAAATCTCCAGGGAGGCAGCTTGCCTTTCCTGCACCACCTGGTAAAGCTTTCTCAGAGCGCCGCCCTGCTGGACTGGGAAGGAGCAAATAGACTTTATTACACACACACGCCAGAATACTCATGGGTTTCAGCACAGCTGGCCGTGCGATACTCATATTAAAATTAAGCTTAAATTGACAGACTGGGAAGAATTCTTAAAATCTGCAGAAAAATTATCGGCCTGCCACTAACCAGCCTGACTCCACTATACAAAAGTTGGGCACTTAAGAAAGCACATATTATTTTAAATGATTCAGCGCACTGCCTGTGGACAGAGTTTAATCTCCTACCCTCAGGCAGACGCCTGTCTGTTCCCCTC
The DNA here is from genome assembly GCA_022702515.1 of Ilyophis sp. 1 JC-2022. Classification (NCBI taxonomy): domain Eukaryota; kingdom Metazoa; phylum Chordata; class Actinopteri; order Anguilliformes; family Synaphobranchidae; genus Ilyophis; species Ilyophis sp. 1 JC-2022. Next base: position 49,027,002 of record CM040402.1, read on the forward strand.
AGCAAAACAAATAGGTACAGGTGGTCATTCATTCCTACCACCATATTCTTTTAAAATGATGAATAACCTGTTCAGTCTATTTTAAAACTGTTAATGCAATGTTGTGATGTCTTTGTATTGTATTGTATGTACTGTGTCATTTGTATTGACTTTATTTGGCTGTAAAAACAATTTCCCCATGTGGGATAATACAGTTTTCTTCTACTACTACTATAGTTTATAATTTGTTTATATTGAAAAAATGTATGTACTCTAGTACTTATTGTTACAGTATTAAGTGGTATCCTGGTATGCTGGAACAGGTCATCATAGAATGAATGGTACAACATATACTTTTATGTATTAACTTTATGTATTGAATGCAGGTAAAGAGGACAATAAATGCTCATATGCTTTCCTGAATCTTAGCAGCCAATCTAGCGCTTGATCCATTCAAGATGGCGCCGTGGATGGTCGCTACGTCTTGTGCTCTCCGACTTCCTCATCTATCTAATCTATCTGTTAGTACCTGAAGTGTAAATAGTTTGAATGGCTAGAGTGGTAGTGAGAGAAAGCATCCTTACTTATGAAACAGAAGATCACAAATAGTGTCACCAACATCAGGCTGGCGGCCGCACACCCCCACGTGTATCGACACACTGTGGATTTGCAGCAACCACAGAGCCATTTGTACCACCTTCGTCTCCTTGAATACCCCGTCTGACAAATGACTGGCGTGCCGTAGAATTGAAGGTTGCCATTGGTGGGGGGACCATGAGGGTGGAGCTGTCTGCTGCCTGCATAAAAACAATGGCGGTATTAGATCTTACGGTGAAGCTAATGCGATAGCTTCTGTATATTTTCTAAATGAACAGCACCTTCCCATTGGTTGTTAAATAATGCCTACGCATTAATATTCTCCCTGTACATGCTTCCTTTAGGCAAGATCATCCAGCATCACAATGTGAATTTCCATTGTTATGCTGATGATACGCAGCTGTATGTCTCCGTTGAGCCAGATGCCATGAGCGTTCCTGCAGCCTGTCTAGCCGACATAAATAAATGGATGAACAAAGATTTCTTGAAATTAAATGAAGAAACGACAAAGGTACAAAGCCCCAAGTCAAAAAGAGACCAGCTGCAATCAAAGATGGGAAGCCTGGCTAAACAGACAACATCTGAGGTCAGAAGCCTGGGAGTTATCTTGGATGCTGAATTAAATTTTAAATCTCACATAGACAAGGTGACCAAGACTGCATTTTTTCATCTAAGAAATATAGCCAAAGTAAGACCCTTTTTAACTCACCAAGATGCTTAAAAACTGATACACGCTTTTATCTTTAGCCACTTGGACTACTGTAATGCACTTTTTACTGGCCTGCCTAAGAAGTCTATTGATAAACTTCAAGTTATTCAGAATGCTGCTGCTAGAAAAAAAAGAGAACATATTACACCCTTCCTTGCTGTTCTGCGCTGGCTTCCAGTTTCTTTTAGAATCTATTTCAAAGTCTTGTTACTTGTATATAAAGCTTTAAATGGCCTAGCACCTTTTTATATTAAAATTAGCCTATCACCTTATGTAGCAACTCGAACACTTAGATCATCCACAGCGGGCTTGTACCTGTGGTTAAACAGAATAAAAGTGGTGAGAGTGCTTTCTGCTATTATGCACCAAAACTCTGAAACACTCTCCCACCAAACATTAGAATAGCACATTAAGTTGGTCATTTTAAAAAGCAGCTGAAAACCTTCCTTTTTAATTTTGCTTGAATACATTTTTTTATTCTGCTCATTGCAGAATATTTTTATTTTATTACATTTTTATTGTTATCTTTTATTTTACTTATTTATTTATCTTACTCATTACTCATTGACTCTTTTATACTAAATATTTTATTTTGTATTATTTTATTCATGTTTCCATTTCAATATACATTGTTTTATTTTTCTAGTTTATTCTCCTTGTTTCTATGTTTTAAACCTTTATAACTGATTATGATTGCTGTGCTTTTTGTCTGTGTCGTTTCTTTTTTCTGTTAAGCACTTTGAACTGCAGTTTGTATGAAAGGTGCTATACAAATAAAGTTATATAATAAATTCCATCATATAATTTTGTCAACAGCATTGACACAGATAAAATGCTCCTAATAGTGCAATAAATAAAATAAACTATGAGCATTACACAGCAGTATAATAAAAACCAAGTAGGCTACTTCCGATATCTGAAAGAAATCCTATTGTACCTTTATGGAGTTGCTCCGAGTGGGTGCGGTGTAGGTCATTGATAGACTCTACAGAATGTAGTTCAATTTCAGTCAGGTCCCGGTCGCTGATCCGGAAAAATGCCGGGGCAGGGGAAGGTGGGGTTTTTATCATAATTCCTGTAGGGAAGGAGAGAGAAAATGCTACAGTTCTGGAAACAAAATTTTAAATGCAACCCTGGTATGAAGAATAGATAATCCTTGGTGGGAGATCCTCATTGAAACCTATCAGTATCAGCACATATAGACAGACATTAAGTGGGATTACAGCTGTCTGAGAATCCAGTGAAAAAGAGTCAATCAAGGCTGCAAAAATTTCACCGCCCTTTTGCCCTGAACATCTGCATAACCAGTTTATATTTTACATTAACCACAAAACCAGCGCAGAAGAATAAACATCTGCGCCCCAAGATGTGGAAAAATGTAGTAGTTGATTTTTTCCCCAGGATTAGGGAAGCAGACAAACTCCTCTATGAACAGTGAAAATATGAATCAAAGTGGAAAATATTGCCATTTTGCCAAGCCTGGGAGTAAAACATACAAATACTGTCCGCTTAATTGTCACCAGATTTCAAAATGTTAAGAAGACCAGGGCTGCATTCAAATCCAATTTAACACGCTCTCTTCTCTTGCTGTCTTCCCTCGAGGGAGCCATTTTGTGACACAATTTGCTACATGCAGCTAGCAAACTTAAGAGGTGCTCTGCAATGGAGGATTGACGAGAAGCAAACAAAAACGGAACCGAACTGCCCTCGCAACATTTCGGAAGTACAACACCACAGAGTTGAAATGTGACCGCCACATAGTTCTGTGGTGACCGCTCATTTGTTCCATGTGGAGCATTGCATTGTGGGATTCCCTTTTTGCTGGAAGCAAGAGAAACTTAATGTATGGGTAAATATATATATGTATACGTAAATCCTGTTAAGATATAGGTAAGTTTATCCCTTTCAGCATATGACAATCAGGCCCAAATGGCTTGTTGTAGTTACTTGTTTTGAATCCTTTTGGTGTCTGAAAGTTAATGAGTTATGCAATTGTATGCGGTGGCCGTTCTTGCATTTTATACTCTTGGTGGAAGGGAGGATAAACGAGGGAGCAAGAGAATATAATTACTCCCTCCCCTTTCTTAAATTGGATCCGAATCACACTTGGTTCCATAGCTCATCCTGGCATTTTGGGGATTCCCCCCCTTGAAGCAAGGGAAGGGAACGACAGGAAGACAGGATAAATTTCGGATCCGAATGCAGCCCAGCACTGTAGCATATATTATCAACAAATTAGATAATTGTCAAAATATTAGCCAATAATTTATGTCAGAAACAGGATAGATGTGTGATCCACAGCTGCACAAAACAAACAATGTGGGAAACCGCAACATTTATCATAATTATCATGAAACAAGGAACCTTGGACCTGTGTAGAAACCTCTAACATTGCAGTGAGGTATTAGAAATGTTTTACTCATGTCAGACTGCTTTTCAGGCACCTTAGTTATTTAGATTACTTTAAACCATATAAACATCGAACAAAAAAGTTCAGAAATTGGCAGAGAAGATTTGGCAAATTTTACATGGGCACAACCCACATACTCAGCTGTGCTGCTCATCCCACAAATGCATGTTCCTTACAAATGGGGCACCATTTAAAAGGGAAATAAACAGGCTTTCCAACGGTATAAAATGTATTGCCAAGAAGCATTGTTACAACAGAGAAATAATCTACCAAACACAAATTTCCGAACTTTTTGTTCGATGTTTATATATCAGCAAGCATCAATGTAGCATAAACATATTGGCACCTGTCTGATTTCATCATCTTTAAAAATGTAAAGTTAGTAACATATAATACAGTGAGTTATATTTGTAGGAATTAATACCTAAAATATATATATTTTAATTAACATATTTGAGGGAAACTGATACTATAAACATAATTGAAATACTCTAAAGACAGTCTGGATTCTGTCCAAACACTAAACATAGCACCCCAGTTATCTCTCTGGCATCCCAGAAGACTGCATGCCTGACTTGTCTGGTTGCAATGCTTCTTCCAAATATCTACCACCGTCTGCAACACAGTGCCCATGTGTTATGGAAACAAAGCTCCAAAACATAGTTTCATCTGGTTATATGCCGGTTAAGATAAGTCAACCCATTCTTGCAAGACGCTTCACACCCACTCCCTCCTCCTGGTCTTACCTTTGTAGTCTGCCTGCAATCCAGTGTCTCGGGAAACATAAAAAAAAAAAAACTATTTTAACGGATGTTTGTCTTCAAACACAGAGCCCTGGCTCCCAAGATGTGCCAAGAGGAGCTGGAAATTTCACACCTCCGAAAAACCACATTTGAGACAGCTTAAAAGTTCTTGAAATCAAAAAGGTTTTAAATTGTCACCCACTCTGTGTCTAGCTTATGTTTGTACAATCATCACACAACAACAGCTCCAGTCCCTGTGTCTCTCTGTACAACCATCCCCCCCTCCCACCGCCAAAGTCAGTCCCTACTAGATGCCAGAAGCCTCTCTCCTAAAATAGAGAATGGCATGAGCAGGTTATTTATAGCTTTAAGGGGTGATTCAATTATTTAGGCTGGAGCAGGGGACATAAAGGAGACATGTGGCTTGACTTTTTGCCAGTTTGAAAACATAGGTCCATAATGGTACAATAGTAGGCTACCTCATTTTGGTAAAACTTATTTTAATCACGTTGGGCGTTATAATTGATTTAAAGGGTGTGTTTGCACTGAAAAATCATGTGTTATCGTCACTGTTTCTGCTTACTGACTGACACCCAACATGGAACTCCTGGACTTGATGATAAAACATTCCAAACTTATTATATAAATAATATATTTAGGTCTACTAAATGGAAATTCTACGTTCTAAAACTGAAACAGGCACGAGTCAAAACTATCTTGTTTCAGTGAGGAATCAAAATGATCAAATTGATATAAAAAACAGGCATAGTTAGAAATAATTCTAAAATGAATGTCTGGATTGGAATATTTGAACACAATAAAGAAGAAGGGCATAGGCCAACACCTGTAGTCACAAGTGCCGCGTTAACAGAATTTCAATCTGAATGTGTTACAGTAACAAAGAATGCTATACTGCTCATGTAAAGTTTACAAACAAATAAAAATATATCAAAAATGCAAAAAGAAAAATTAAATAAAACATTATATGAAAAAAATATGCAAAATGTTCAAAAAACATTATATGCAAAATGTATATCAATAATTATTGAAACATAAAAAAATATTCAACAAAATATCATTTCAATGCAAAATAAAAAAAACATAAACAAGCATAATTTTGATAAAAAAAAAAGATAAAAAGTTGAAAGTGTAAAGATATAACTATATATATTATATTATATATTATATGTGTGATATAATATATATATATATATATATATATATATTATATATATTTATGCTGTATTTTTATGGACATATCATAATTATTGGATATGCAGTAGTGTTGTATATATGAAAAAAATCATTAAAACAAAAAACTCAGTACAATGTATAAAAAAACAAAAAAAAAAACAAAAAAACAAAAAAAACAAAAAAAAAAAAAAAAAAAAAAAAAAAAGCAAAAAAAAAACGAAAACAAAAAAAAAAAAAAAAAAAAAAAAAGCATAAAAGCAATCTTAAGCAGCATCTTGTGCTCTTGCTATCTTTGGCCACATCATTTCATATACGTGTCTTCATATGGCTTCATTTTTCAGGTTGTCATTGGTAAAATCTTCAAATCTTCTTAATCACCCCTGGCACTCATATCTGCTGGGCTGCTCTGTCATCCCTCCACTCAGTCCTGAAGGAGAAGCGCGACGCTAACCTCGAGGACATCGATCAAAGCCCTTCCACTCCAGGCTCCGAAAAAAAAAAGAAAGGGGGGGGAATGGAAGTGGGGGAGGGTGTGGGGAATTGAAGATGGGACTCTGGCTGGGCTCTCGCACAGCCAATGCACCATGGCAGTTTGGATTGTCGACATTGTCCCACAACACACCACTGAACACCTGAACCTACGAGGATTTGATGTACAGCCCCTCCAGCCAGATCAGAAATGAGCATGATGTATGATATGCCCCCCCCCGCAGGAGGGCCGAGCTGCTTCACATCCATTGCGGGACACATTGACATTGCATGATGACTCCACGCCATGTTGACTCCACGCTGGTGTAGTTTTTAGATTATTGTTGTGTTTTGCAATACTCACCTGGGCTACTCAGTTGTTGTAACAGTAGACATGACTAACTACAAACACATGTTGAAATTGATTTGATTTTTATTTTGTATATTTTGTTTTTTGCTTTTTTATGTGTATATAGGGATATATGGATTTAAGGTAAGTAATCTGCAGTCAAGTTTTAGCTTTAGCACTAACAGTTTTACACTTTGTTGTGTTGTAGTAGGGCGTATGTGTCTCTTAGAGTACGAATTTTGAAAGTCAGTTTTGCACTTTTTTTTTTTTTTTTTTTTGCACATTGAAACTCTGCTGTGCAAAATGAATCAAAGCAATCGTATAAAACTGTAATCATTTTCCAGTTGTAATCCTGTTTGAAAAAAAAAGTTTTCTGATTTTGTTGGTTACAGCATTGCAGCCTAATTAATTCACATGAACGCATGTTGTGTTGCTATGTCAAGCTCAGTGTAGGCCAATGCGTGGGTCTCCATTGTTTGTACCAGGACCTGTAGTTTTGACCTGTACTTGCTCTAACAATAATTTGGCTACCACACAGACATCGGCTATAGGCCTACATGTAGGCTACAGTGCCCTCCATAATATTCGGGACAAAGACTTATTTTTTCTTGATTTGGCTCTGTTCTCCCCAATTTTAGATTTGTAATCAAACAATTCACATGTGGATAAAGTTCAGATTTTCATCTTACATTAAGGGTATGTTTATACATTTTGGTTTCACCATGTAGAAATTGTTGTCCCAAATATTATGGAGGGCACTGTATGTGTCTACAGTTGTATGTGTATGAGTCGACAGTCTTCTTTTGCATGCACACACAACTGTATTGCACAAACAACATTTTCTTTTTTTGTATTGCGGGATAGTAGTAGCCTACTGAAAAATAGAAGAGATGAAAATGTTCCACAGCTGCCCAATAGGTGTCAGACAGTTCCATCGTGTGGCAAGTTGAAGAAATCACTCACTGTTAAAGCTGCCTCATTAAAGACGGGATATTACTGGTGCTAACACATGCGATAGAGAAGATACGGATTCATTGATGGAAATTTGGTTAATTGGTAGTAATTATAGGAAAGAATGTTGTTAGCTGTGCTGGTAAAAAAAAAAGATTTCATTTTCGAAAATTAAAATGGGCTTACAGTAAGAGCGTTATCGTGGAGTTCTACGCTTCTACTACATTTCCCGAGGTACTTCACTCTGACTACCTACAGTAGTTGTTTTGCAGTGAGACATTTTTATCAAGTCCGGAGTTCAGAGCTGGCGACCAAGGCAGTATTGTAACGTGAGACGGGGAACTTCGTTTGGAAGGAAGACACGATGTTTCCTATGATGGCCTCTGCCAGCCGGTTTGGATTTGCCCTCCGAGTTCCAAGGGAATCCCTGCGGAATGTGATACTTGGTGCTGCAAGGCAGGAGAGACATGCTTCAAGTTCCGAGGTAGGTTTAGCAGATAGCATGCTAGCTAGTTAACAAACTCGCACTAGAAGCCAGAAAGACCAATCTGTTCTTCTCCAGGGCAAGTAACAAACAAAAAGTGCTCTAAGAACAAGAAAGTTTGTACCCTGTTTGTAACCTGCAATGTTGGGACTCCAGGCTTGTAAACAAGTTGACTTTTAAACTGGCAATATAAACGGGGACATATACACATTGCTTGTTCGTCCCAGCTAATCGCGTCTTTTATTCGTGTTTTAGATTTTATCAAAGCAAATGGTGACGTGCATATAATGCAAATATATATTTGGTTGTTAGTTGTGTGCTTTGTGTTCGCCTATGCGTGAAAAATATATTTTTTTTCTGGGACAGCCGCCTGCAGAATGCCTGGGGCTAATGTGTGTGCAGCAGATGATGTTTTATTAAATCCACGAATGTTCATATCCTGCTGGCGATTTCAGCCACTGACCCGTAATTACAGTGCATAGTAAGAAATAGACATAATGTGTTTTTATGAACATCTCTGATAGCAAATGAACACATCTGTATCAGGTAATGTATGGAAGCATATTTAAGTATATGTTTTATTTTATTTTATCCGTATTGACTGATATTTATAGAAAATATTTTATCTGTATAGCTAATTGGCGCAGTAAGTGATTTGCTCGGCTGCTAAATTCTATTCATCTGTATAATGATACTGTTCTGCTTGGAGTGACCACAGAAATCTGGGGATTTCATGTTGTGCTGTGATTGGCTATGGGTAGGTGGGCGTTTTCTCAGGCGAATGACAGCCACGTGCACCAGCACTGTTCACTACTGTGTAAACCGCTGTACCGTCAAAATATAATGCGGCGTTTATTCAGAAACGGAACAAACTATGCACACGACTTAGCAGTCAATTTAAAAGTGTGGAGTGATAGCCTGAGAAATGCCTGCCGGTTGGTAGAGATTAGATGGCCCCATTTTAAGTGCAGAAATGACTTTGGACTTGTTTCGCAAACTTGTAAGAGAGTTTACACATGCTCCCACATGTCGATTGATAAGCTCCCAGCAGCAACCAGCCTCTGGATCAAAGATCATTATTGCCTGCAGTAATACATTTTCTTTAACTTGAGCCTATGGTTCCTGTGTGTCACCTTGAGCTGCAATCTGCAGGGTTGACAAGTGGAAGCATACTTTAATACTAAATACTAAACTTTAAACTTCAGGGTCACAAGTTTACTACTTGATAATGCGTTTACTTGCACACGACATTGATATACCATGACCCACCATTTTACTCTAGAGCACTCTGAAGAAGACGGAGCTCTTCGAATTCCACCAGCAGCAGGGAGGGAAGATGGTGGAGTTCGCAGGCTGGAGCATGCCAGTGCAGTACAAGGACAGCCACATCAACTCCCACATGCACACACGCAACCACTGCTCCATTTTTGACGTCAGCCACATGCTGCAGGTACTCCGAAGAGGAGCCCATATCTCCCCTCATGAAGAAAGAGTTCAGACCAAGGGACAGGTTTAGGGAACACAGCAGGGACTACATTTGTGGGTGCCATTTTGATAAATGTTATATCCAATAAAAATGCATGTAAAGGGACGGAAGTTGTCCTTACTCAGCCATTTTGGAGACCTTAGTTTATTTTTTTAAGAAAGTTCTCCCAATTCCCACAGATCACATATCCAGGGATAGCATTACTTCAGTGTGTACATAAATTCAGGTGTCTACATTTCAAATGTTTAAACTATGTTCACCTGAATATGTATATGCTTGAGTAAATAATTTTCTAGAATGTCATTAATTTCTCTGGCTGGCATGTGCTTCCATTTGAGGGGCAAAGTCCCACTAAGTCTAATAATTATACATCTATGTTCACCCCTTTCTCTCAGCTTTATAGGTTTATTCCGCTGATCCAGTATCTGGGAGCTGATTAGTAAGATAATTAATGGGGGGGACATTCTTACGTCAGGTTTAGTGGGATCAGAGTGCATTAGCAAATGCAGCTTTAAGTGTGAACCACAAGGACTAGCTGTATCCTGCTGCAAAAATGTATATTATGTAGACATGTCGGCTGTGCGGTTGTCCCTGGGTATCATTAGAGCGCATTGCGTAGTAGTGATAATCACGCAGGATTTCTGTTTGTCTTGCAGACTAAGATCCATGGAAAGGACAGAGTGAAATTCATCGAGTCTCTGATTGTTGGGGATGTAGCCGAACTTAAAGACAACCAGGTGCAACTGCGATAACATGCATGTATCCTACGTGAAAATCATAAAAGACAAGTGTAAAGCGATTGTAAATCAGACTAATTCATTAAATTATTCCCAGGTGCACATTAAAAATATAGTCATAAAACATAGTCTGCACACACTGCTGTAGCTTCTAAGTGCACACGTCTTTGTCGTCGCATTGTGGAAAAAATGTGAAAATAGAAAACAATGTTCTCTTTGTATAAAAATGAAAAACTTTTTGGGAGTGTCCGCAGTCCAAGGACAGACTGAGCTGCCTTCTCATTGTCCAAAGTGTAGAATGTGAATGTGAATGTGAACGGATCCATTTCCCCTTTGTCTTCCCAGGGCACACTCTCCCTCTTCACCAATGAGAAAGGAGGGATAAAGGATGACTTGATTGTGACCAGGACAGACCAGGGCTATCTCTATGTGGTTTCCAACGCTGGCTGTGCAGACAAAGATTCAGCCCACATGGAGGTCAGCAAGGAAATGGAGAGGCAGACAGACTGCCACAGACAGACAGACCACATCAATAGTCTTCACAGCTTAAATTCCTCAACCTTTACCTAGAAGTGTGTGGCCAGAGATGTAAGACTCTGTTCCATATGTCTGAGGGGATGTTTTCTCCATTATCTACGGTTATTTCCGATCTTTCAAATGGCCTTATTTCATCCATTTTCACATAGTTTTATTTATTGATTAAACATATTGGATGTATTTATTGATTTTATATGTTGATTTTTGACTTCATAATTGTTGATTGTGGCCAAGAGATTTTTGACAACAATGTCATGGACATATTGGTTGCTGCTTTTTAATTTCCTGTACTCAGTTTCATTAGTGTAATGATTTTGAGTTCTGAACATATTTTGTTTGGTTTTTAGGCCAGACTTAAGGAGGTCAAAGCTGCTGGCCATGATGTAGACATGGAGTACTTGGATGAAAGTTTGATTGCCCTTCAAGGTGACATATTATGTGGAAAACATATTTATACCAGGGAATTTCATGAAGTCTGTTTATTAAATTCAATATTGAATACAAGCAATTTGGAAGAGAAATCAATCATGGTGCATGTGTACATCTTTAATGCAGAGTCAGGCTTTGGGCTTGTAATCGGGGCAGTTTTTGAGATTTGGTTTGGATAAAGTGGAGCATTGGGATTCTTGGTCCCGCTTCCCCTTACCGTCACTGGTCTGGTGCCTCCTCAGGTCCCTCCATGGCTCAGGTCCTTCAGTCAGGTTTATCTGATGACCTGAGCAAGTTGACCTTCATGACCAGTATCTTAACGCCGGTGTTTGGGATCCAGGGTTGCCGGGTTACACGGTGCGGTTACACAGGAGAGGATGGAGTGGAGGTGTGACTCAATCTCATATAGTGTTGTGTGACTTTCTGCTTGCACGTGTGTGTGCGTGCGTGCGTGCGTGCGTGCGTGCGTGCGTGCGTGCGTGCGTGCGTGCGTGCGTGCATCTGCTTGTTTCCTGCTTTTTATTTCTTTCTGTATGTGGTCTTGTGTATGTCAGCCTATCATGTATGTTTGACTAAATTCCTCAACAAAATCAGCCTAACTCGGTCTTGATAAAAACATGTTTGCAGAAGTATACTTTACTCTTTTTATGAAGTTAATAATAATACTAGAGTTAATACGTCTATATTTTGATACTATGAAATATGTCCAGGTTATCCTGATACTGTTCATTGTTTACTGTCTCTAACCTATCAATTCTAACTCTCCTCCCCTCACACTAGATTTCAGTTCCACGGTCGGGAGTGGTCTCCCTGGTGGAGCAACTTCTGACCAATAGTGAGGTGCGCCTCGCAGGCCTGGGGGCTCGGGACAGTCTGAGGCTTGAGGCGGGTCTCTGTCTGTATGGCAATGACATTGACGAGACCACTACCCCAGTGGAGGCCAGCCTAGTGTGGACTATAGGTGCCTCTTATTTGATATTGTTTTCACCGGCCTTGTCGCTCTTATCTTGCCCTTTGGTGTTCTGCACTACAGATGTGCCGTTTTACTGCATACTAGGGTTACACCATAATATTGGGGTTGTATCGGTATCGGGCGATAATAGCTTAAAGTGAACTTTGAGCTAAAATTATGGCAGATATGACGGGCCCATATGATGACACAACATGCATGTGTCAGAGAGGCCACACATTGATGTGCATATGATGCTGTAAATTAAGTGAAAATGTCAGGAATAATGTGCAATTTGCAACAGTTGTTCAGCCAGATTCATTGTCTCTTTTGAATAATAAAGTAGCATTATTTTGTTATAAAAATGTTTTTTTCCTTCATCGTCTGTGCTGATACTTCTGCCATGGATTTAGAAGCTTGATTGCTGTTCGCATTTGTGCATATGGTTATTGGCCAATAACATCCATATTGTGTGTCCCGACTGTATACCATTTCTTTAGCCATACGTGTTCTGCGTGCTTTGCCGTTATAATATTTAATTCAGAAAAGACGTTTGCCACAGCATCATTCTCAACGCCAAAATGTGTGTGCTTTTGCAGGAAAGCGGCGGCGTAAGACCAAGGATTTCCCAGGAGCAGAGATCATTGTCCCACAGATCAAGGCCAAGACAAAGACGAAGCGCGTAGGCTTGGTGTCCACGGGACCCCCTGTCCGGCAGCACACCCCCATCCTGAGCCCTGAGGGAAAGATAATAGGTGACAGAGATACACACACTTTGACACTGCGCAAAAATTACATTTCAGCGCGTAGACAACTTACAGAGACAGTCAGTCTTGGACATATTATTACATTAATTGGTCACCGAATGAATAAATATTATAGGGATTTTACTTCTCTTAGGTTTGACACTAAAATTTACCTGAAGTATGATGTGTCTGGTTAACTAGGATTAGGACAATTTTATACAAAAGACACTGACCTGTTCTATCAGACAGTTCTGTTTAAAATTATGTTTTTAAACTATATATGACAATGTCTTTTTCTCCAACTATTCCCTCCTCTCTATCCTGTACATTGCATCACCCTTTTTGTTTTTCCCCATCTCTCCTTGTCTCAGGTGAAGTGACTAGTGGCTGCCCCTCCCCCTGTCTTAAGCAGAATGTTGCCATGGGTTACGTGGAGGCAGGGTTTAGCAAATTGGGCACACCCCTGCAAGTGGAAGTGAGGAAGAAGAGAGTGAACGCAGTTGTCAGCAAGATGCCCTTTGTGCCTACAAACTACTACACTGGCCAGTAAGGACTGTTTCTCACTGGATCAATGAATGGTGTTCTGCTGGTCTTTTGAGCAGTGGTGCTCAAACCTCACACCAGCCACATCTGTGAGCATCATTAACCAAAAAAACACACACACACACACACATTACTACTGAGTAACAATGAAGCTCGGCACACTTTGAAGGAAAGTGGCTGTTAAGCATTGTTATGTTCTTGTATTTTATTCAGCCGTGATAAACTGACAGACTCTCAGACGATTCTATTGGGTGCTTTTCATTCATTTCAAATGAACACACCCACCTTGTCGAGAACAATACTGTAGTGAAACTGACATCAATTTAGCCCATTAGAGGTTGAAAAGCAATTTACTTCTGAAGATCATGGCGTTCTCGTTTAAGCATTCCATGGCTGCAATTCCACCTTCACAGCTTCCAAGTGCCTGAGGCCAACACTGTTATCCCTAATATCCCTAACATCACATCATATTCAAAACAGTTCTTTATCTACAGATAAGAAGAGCACATGCGGATCAATTCCTTGGAACGTTTAAAAAATTATTCTTGTAACTTTTTGTCAGTGATGAAATGTATTCCTTATTTTAAATGGAGTTTGAATTTTGGTGCCAATATTGGAGCATACACTCTAAAAAATGTTTTATCTCTAAAAGGTAGCTGTTGATATGGGAAATTCTATTTAATTTGCTGTTTAATTAAATGGCTGAAATCATGGGCATTTTTGTTTTGAGTTAATAGTTGGACTAAATCAATTGTACTTACAATGGATGCTTTTGTGTGTAAAAAAGTCATAAAGGTAATCGTCTAGGTTTCGAGATGTAGACTTTCTTTTGATAGCTTGAAGTTTTTTGAGCCTAAGTTAGAGGCGTTAACAGTGAATAATTTTACAGCACAAATACTGTTGCACATTTCACACTAACTCTTAAGTGTGAAGTAGTTAATCAAGTTTGTCTCCATACCTGTGAAGCAAGAAAGAGGTGTCTGCTATTGTGCTTGCAACTTTCCTTTTTTCTCGTATGCTCTTTTAGCCAGACCTGTCATGTCCCATCCTGCTGGTTTACAGAGAGGATCATGATGCAATGACCATATTAGTTTACAACAGAAAGATATACAAGTGATACATGTATCTTGCCTCACAAAAATGTTTTATCGTTATCTAATTAAATAAAAGGTATTTGTATATAATGCGTTGTGATTGATTTGCTGTTGAACATTGCTTGGCCATCTTGCTCGGCCATCTTAAGTGACTGTGCTAAACTGAACAAACCTGTTTTGGTGCATGGCTGCAAACCTATGCATTTGCATGCTATCTGCATATGCTTTGACTTGCTCTGAAAAGGCAAAAACACCAAAAGCCTGGGCTGTGTCTGAATACGACCCCTACACCCTTTTGAGGTCATTCATAATCTGCACTTTGTAACATTAGTTCACTAATTGATATTCTCAATAAAAATACAAAAAATATATATAAATATTACAAACTACTTCACTAGTTTGGTAAGAGTTTTGCGAGATTTCTTTCGCACACTGTTTGCAAAGTGCAAATTGAGGGGACAGGGTACATAGTAGATGGGTCTGAGTGGACGGGACAGTGGACAGGGGTCGTGTCTGCAATCCTGGTCCCGGAGAGCCCCATGGTCTGCTATTTTTTATTACTCAGCACTTCATTCATCAATTCAAGCAGTTATTACACAGATAACCCACCTTGGGATTCTTGAGTCTAAATAAACTACTTATTTTAATGTGAAAAATTAAACCAACAGGCCCGACAGCTCTAGGGCTAGAGTAGAGAAAGCACTGTTGAGTAACTGAGGGTTGTTACTTGGTGACACCTGGTGCCCGTTCAGTGCTACTACAGCTTCACAAGAGGCAACATTACATATCGAACGAGATGGAAATACATTTTATACTGGGCATAAATGTATATATATTTTTTTCTTAAATGTAGATGTTAAGTAAACTAAAGTGATTGATTGAATTTCTTTTTAAAAATTTTAAGTATCTAAATTCTACCCATCTTAAAATTGATAGCCATTGCTAAGCATGTTAAGTATTTGTCCAAAAAAATACATACTAGGAGTACTGGCAACATTGTGGACAGATAAATATATTCTCAGTTGAGTTTGTAATAACTTAAGTTTCCCGTGCCATTTGGTCACACACAGAAGAGAGACATTGCTTATTTACTGTCCAAATGGACCAGTGACACAAAGGAGGAAGCCTTATCATTTGAAAGTCCTTTATTCCATATAGAGAGAAGGAAAAGATGTAGTCTAGGGAAGGTGCTTGTGCAACAGCCACAGTAGATAGAAACACATAATCATTGAGAAGTGAGTCCGATGGAAGGATGCTTAACCCCTCACCCAATGTTGTGTCACTCTTCACAAACTAAAAGCGGAGGTCATCGCTCACGTTTCCAGTAACTGCACAAACTGCACGTTAGCATCGTCTACGCCTCTTTCAGTTACAGCGTGTGAGTTCAGTGAGTTTCTTAGTTGCATGTTATCCAACATCCCTTGCAGGAGAACTTGAAAGAAAAGTGCGAAAAGACAAGAACTCTTAAATAAATTTGGTTCCCCTCGGCTGTCTGGCAACGCGAGCGCTCCACAGGCACCTTCCGAACAATACTGTGAAACGTGTTAACATCCGCGAGTCAATTACATGTACTCAATTTATGGCAGGCTAGAACAGGCACCTAATCCCACTCACCAAGAACCTGTGACTGTAGAACTGAATTCTTACAACCGCTCATCAGCAAGTTGCCCCAGACATAAATCAAATAAACGGAAGGACAATGAGAGGTCCACATAGTAATTTAGGACAACGCTTTTCTGGGCTACCAGAATATTTAAGATAATGGCCCCGCTAATGAAGCAAACCATCACAGGAAAAGAAACGGGGTGGCAAGCTGAGAACAAAGCTAAACCAATTATATATATATATAGATCTTCCACATTGTTCAAAGATTCATTTATTGGAACAAACAAGGTTTATAAGTGATCAAACAAAAAAAACAAAAAAAAAAACGAAGTATGGAGGCTGTACTGCAGGCAAATCTAAAGTCTACGGATTTTCTTCTGTGGAGTAGAACAAGATTTACAAAAAGGACGTGACCATGACTAACCACTAGCACAAAATGGTGACCTACCAAACAGAGACGCTGCAGTGTTTCCAGCCCAAACGAGATGCAGAGTTACAGAACTAAGCCGCTGAATCCCAGAGAGAGTGCTCGTCGGAGCAGCAGTCCGGAGGCCAGTCCGCAGGAGGGCGATCGCTTGCTGAAAGAGGTCATCTCTTCACAGCTGTTCATTTATGCAACTGAAGCATAGTTACCTGCCCCTCCCTCCAAAGCCCAGCGAGAGACTAAGAAAAAGTTGTGAACATTTGTACATTGTGTAACGCTTTCTTGGCTTTTTGTCCAAACCAAACCTAAGTCCGTCCCTCTCTGCCACACAACAGCGAGGGTAAATGCGAGTCGTTTGCATGTGCGCACAGGGCGGGGGCACGGCATTCGATCCGCTACGTGTGTTTGTGTGTGTCTGTAATCATTTAGAGGGAGCATCTTCAGAGCTGTCCTGCGAGACACCTCGAGTGCGTGAATGTGCACGAGTGTGTATGAACTTGTTGGTTTGGAAAGGTCCAATTTGCTGGGATAGGCTCAGTCTTCTGTGTGTTAAGAGTTGGAGAGAGTCCCCTCAAAGCTGTCCTGTGAGACGATTGTGTGTATCTGCGTATTGTAAGCATTTATACGTTGGTTGGGGGGTTTGG
>CM040402.1:49044579-49067512 GCA_022702515.1 Ilyophis sp. 1 JC-2022
GTCGGCTTGATCTCAAGGTTAGCATACGCTAGGACCACAGCAGTCGCTCCACTCATTAGCGGCAGATACAGCTGGTGACAACCAGAGAGCAGATAAACATTTGAGATTAAGTCATGGAGCTGTGTGTTTTTTTTTTAGAGCTGGTAATTGCGTGTGGGGTTGTTGTTGGGATCACAGCGGGGGTCTGTGCTGAGAGCTTCGGTTCGTGACGAGGCGGCGTTTGGTCGTGACTCCGTGGGATGGTGCTTCGGGATTCCGCAGGGCAGCGCTGTGAGTCTGTCTGTGCAGGAGGAGTGGGGCAGCGTGTGAGTCTGTCTGTGCAGGAGGAGTGGGGCAGCACTGTGATTCTGTCTGTGCCTATATACACACACACACACACACCTCTGGTACTTATTAATTCACAAACAAATAAGTATTTTTTCAGACCCGCATTAGCTATCCATCTTTCTTTCTCTCCCACGCGCTCACACACACACACACACACACACACACACACACACACATTCTTGAGCACATGCATTTACACGCAATACATCTAGACGTACACAACCGCACAGACTTGTTTAAAATGCATACAAATGCATACAATATTTTGAATAGTTTTTCTGTGAGTGGTGTTTGACGAGTGTGACCGTGTTTTACTATTTCGGGGCGCATGCTTTTTTTTCTGCAAATCATCTTGTGTGCGTTTCAAACTGCAGTTTTCAAACACTCTCAAGCCCTTTCGTTCACAGGCACCGTACATACGCACTGTCGTGTATTCTCAGACCCCCGTTTGTGGTATCTGAATCGCGCGCACGCAGATTCATAACGGCTCTCTCCCCTCTCCCGGTGCTAGCCGCCACGCGTTTAATCCCATAACTGGCACACAGCATTAAGGTCAGTAGTTCTGAGGCGGGCGCGGTGAGTAGGGCGACGAGGGTCTCTCAGGGATCCGTTACATGCAGGTCAAAGGTTCATCGGGCTGGTGCATGCGCTTGTTACTGAGGGCTTAACCCTCTCCCCTCCACAGCAGCGCTCGTGCGTACGGGTCCGTGCGTACGGGTCTGTGCAGCCGCTCGGTTTCCCTCCAGCATCTGCTTCTAATCAGTCTAAATTAACTCAACATTACCTCATAACATTTTGGCAGATGTCACATCACACTAAGGACTAAACTCGTTCTGCCATACGCTCAAGTGATATTTTACCGCCGTGAGTTGAGGCACGCAGAGAAGTGTGAATATAAATGGGTAGTAGTATACTGTAACTGATCTGTCTTGAAGACGCAGTTGGGGTGAAAGCTCACATACTTCCGGGCTTCCGAGGATTTCATTTTTCCGCCCTCAGTTGTAGGAGAAAGTTCAAATCGTTCCTTGCAGAACTTGGTTAAAAGTGAGAACTTGCACGCTATGCAGTTGGCGTTAGTAAATTGTATATTTTTAAAGGTCTCAGAATTGTGAGCCAAGCGGGGAGTTCTATCAAGAATCCCCTCATTCTATTTATCCTTCATCAGCCCTGGGAGAAAATTATCCAATCAACATCGTGTGCAAGGCTATCTCGGCGGCAGTTCCTCATTGGTTGGTTTGTTCAGTTTTCCCGCCTCTTGTTCCACTTAACCACCTTCCTGGGCTTGCTAGTGGAACAGTGACTGAAAGGGGTGGGGCTGATGCTGCACAGTTGTCCCAAGCTAATTTAACTACTTTAATATTTGCCACTTTATTCATTTAAATGGTAGGCCATTTAGTTTTGGCCTAAGCCCCTTACGTGAGCACGGGAAAAGAACTACAGACATTTCTGTCGTATTCCATGTGTTTAATTGAGTCTAATGGCACAGCGATGATGCAGATACCCACAGCAGCGGTTGTAAGTTATCTGGAAGGCGTCTGTTCGGCAGAGGCAGCCTGATTCCAGCAGTGCGGGCGGCTGTGTGTCAGAACTGGAGCGGTTTGTGAAAAATTTAACTGAAGCGCGCGAGGAGGCACGTACAGTCAGGAACCAAACCCCTTATCAAGATTGCCAATTAAGTCCGCCCAACTCCTGCTGTGGCCCCTCTGGTTATCACCTCTACAGTCACCAACGGCAACGAGAAGTGTCACAGCCTGCCTTCTTTAATAATGAAGAGGGCTAAATTTCTCACATATTCCTGCGCTCCTTCCTCAGTGAAATGTAGGCTCACATTAATAATAAGAACTGGGGCATGCGCGCGGTGGTAACTGCGAACTGTGATTTATGGCTAATGTCACTCCGGCTCTGGTTATGCGGCAGAGTGAATTATGCCCGCCGGGCGGAAGTCAAGGTGAACCGCTTGTCTTTTCTCTTTCACTTCATGTTATATATCTGATGACGTTACTCTGTTTCTCGAGTGCACTCTCCAGAGCGCTTTGTGGAAATGTCTTTGTTAAGAGCGCTCGCGCTATTAAATAAGCCCGCGTTGGATTGCTTCATTGAGTTGCGGTGACGGGGCAGCCCTTGTCGGGGTAATGATAAATTGTGATTAGTGGTTACCGTGATTCATTCGCCTTGGTAATGTATGTTGTAAATGAAGGTGACTGGGGCTCAATCGTTGTGGTATTGGTAAGTAGGGGATTACGGTTACTGAGGCACACACACACGGTAGTGGTGATAAACGGTGAATTACTGTGATGCATTGAAGCAGGCTGATTGCATTTGTGCTGCCCGGTGCGCACGCACTTCGGCGGGGGGGACAAGGAGCTCGTTCTGTGTTAATGAAGCCCCTTTTTGATAGGGCAAAAGCACGTTGCACTGTCATGGCGACCCGCAGCTACCGCTGATCTGGCCCACGGACTCCCGGAGGGCGCCCGCACTGCGACCCTGCGCACATGACCGCCGTACGTAACGCCGGTCGCCGTGACATCCGCGGAGTCTTAACATGGCACCTTGAACAGCCGCGAGCACGAAACGAGGAGGCCAGTTAGCACAACCTTGAGGAGAATGAAGGGAGAATTTTTCTCTCTCTTTCTTTCTCCCACTTCTTCACGGAGCACTGTTCCACAGCCCTTATGATGAATTGAGTAGCATCCATGACTGATGTGACCTGCCTGTCATTACTTAGAAACGGCACTGGAAAATCCTGCTGGCTGGCAGGTACTGTGCCTTAGTCAATGGCCGTGTTCTGCACATTGTACTGAGCCTATGCTCGGAGTCGCCTTAACATGCGCTGGCAGTTTGCTGAACAATGGCTGTACTGTCAGTTAACACTGTCTACTAATGTGCTCATTTAAAATGCTGCTGAGTGTATCCGAACAATGGCTTTATTATAACGTTATGCCATTAACTGGCTGCTTGCAGCATCACCTCTCATTGATTACTCTGCTAGATATAGCCTAGTTCTGCGTTGGCCATTTATTATTCTGCGTCAGTGAAATCCGCATGCCTCCTCTGCAGTGTTTGAACTATCATTTATTGTCGACAAGTAAAGCAGAACCAAATATTTATTCGAGGCTATTTTGAGCTATTTTGAGCAGCTCCTCCCCCCCCCCCCCCCCGAGTCAAACTGCATGATGTGCCAGTTCTCACTTTGTTTTCACACCTAAATGGAAAAGGAATTATGCTTGTCCAAGTGTTTGAAAAGTCATTACCCAGGCCCTAGTAATTGTGTATATATATGTAGTTTATTAGTAATTAAATTCCCCCCGTGTAGCAACCGCTAGAGAACCACCACTATACAACCCTGTCAGCCGGTAGTAGGAAGGAGGGCGCCACGTCCTCTTCAGGGCGGCCGGCCGGCCATGCTCGGATCTGGCAGGACCGGGGCGCAAACCCCGATCCTCAGAGTACACCGTTGTACCACCGATCCTCTAACCGTTGTACCACTGCGGCGGCCCACAATTGTGCATTTTTACATACTAGCCTATCCATTTATACAGCTCATGTGTGACCCGCTCTATGAAAATGAGTCTTATGTGGGGGGAAAAAATTAATAATCATTTTCTCAGAAAAAAGATTTTATATTTTTTATTTTATTTTATTTTTTTGGAGAAAATGATTATAATTTTTTATCCACATCAGACTCATTTTCGTAGAGCGGGTCACATATACTGAAGCAGTGAAGGACACATACCTTGTTCAAGGGCACGACTGCAGTGCCATACCTGGAACTGTTTCTTAACCCCTTCTCTAGCACAACCTTTTCTGAATGGTTACTGTTTTTGAACTGCTTTGACTACAGGCATGACCCTGGACTCTTCTGTAAGGTAACCCTTAGGAGTTTGTTTTCCAAGAGTCAGAATTACTGTAAGGATTACGAAAACAAAGTAACAGAAGCTCAAACACAGTGGAAGTGTACGTGTTTTTGTTCTTGCCTAAAATATGTTTTTTGTTTTTTGCCGGGATAATAATAGACTTTACCGTTATTCGTGTCATCGTGGATTTCCATGGAACACAGAGAATGTACAGAGTCGTTGTTTTGCTTGAGCCCGTTTTGTGTCATGTTACAAAATAAGGAACCATTGTTGCTATAACATTGGGATCATCAAATAGTTTATAGAGATAGAATCGTGAGTTGTAACACTTTCAAACTGTACATTGTGTGTACATTGAGTTTTGTCATCCATCATGTCTGAAATTCCCTGCATTGTGTTCAGATTAATTTTCTCTTTTTGAAACATGGATTGCATATGTGGTAGAACGAATGAGAAGTGAAGCGTGTGCTTGAGGGTGTACGGGATGGTGAAAAGGCTCGCGCCCGTTCAGGGCTTCTTGTTCCCACCGCTCCTGTTACCGCCCAGCGGGGCGGCCAGAGACTCTAATCTTACGTAACAGGCGAGCTGAAAGGAGTAGTGTCACCTGTGCCACTCGCTGTTCCTTTGTCACGCCGTCGCCATAACAACCACTGCCTGGGCTTTTCTTAGCCTAGCATATTATTTATCTTTTTTCCTTTCCCTCTCTTACACCCCATGGTTCTGGTTCCCACTCATTCTCTGTACGAGGGGGAAGGTTTCCTGCGTTATGCAGGTGTAGGTCTACGGTCGCGTTATGGCGGTTTTCAGCATGATTAACTGAAGTAAACATTTATTTTAAGTTGTGGTAGACACTGCAGAGTTCAACGTATGTACAAAAACAGGCTAATCGACGTGTTATAAATGTTTTAGCAATTTTTCCGAACTGATTGAAAGCAGTTTTTGGGAGCTGTAACAGGAAAGCTCCCGTTTAAATGACGGAATCCCTCTCTCATACACATGGCGATACAGCTGTTGCACATGAGTGTAGAGTACGTTTGAAAAACAAAACCCTGCACCTTAATTAATAGAGCACACTTCCGCTGATATCGCCGTTAAACTGTAGTACAACCCACTGTCACGGCACTCATTTCCATTTCACTCCCCTAGTGAGGCACTACTCAAGTACTCAAGTGACTACGTCACACTGGTTTCGGAAGTAAATTCCCCATTCATTTAGAGCGTAGACATTAACTAAAACTTACTTTTAAACCATTTCTAGTGATTATGTCTTACCGTCAATTTCCTGGATTGTTCAATATAAAGCCCGTTCGCAAACTGTCATTTTTCTGGAGCAGCTTCGAGTATATTTTACGTTTCAGTATTTTTTTGTGAATATACCAGCGCTGCTGCTGTTTTAAAAACTCGATGTCCCATAATTCCCTCCGGACGAGCGCAGCGTTGTCTCCAAACGTTGTCATATAACGTTAGCCACCAGTAGCACACAGCGCAGTTTTAAACACTTTTCTAACGTTAGCTAGCTGGCTTGAAGGACTAAAAGCTAGAATTGCTTTATGTGGTTCACCGTAGCGTTATTCCTGACCTTGTCGGGTGAGCTTCTCAACTTGGCAAGCTAACGGTAGCTCGTCTTCAGTGACAGCACAGCCAAAAATGTCCAGACGAGATGATGATATTGGTCGAGAACCACCCGTGCGTTGCAGTATTGGATATGTAGTCTGTTAAAGTGGACTACAAGACTAACTATAACCATTAATCCATTACTTTAAAAAATAAAAATTGGAACATGCGATATATGGTCTATCCTTATACCACACAGGCTAATCCAGGAACGTTTCGGCTCATTCTATAAATCCGATTTCAAGAAATAGTCTATAGTCTCCGAAGCCCGTTCTATCTGCCATAGGGAATTTACTTTTGAAACCAGACTCCACCCACGTCTGACTTACTCACTTGAGTGCTCTATGCGACCACCTTGCAGGGACCAATAGAGTACTCAAGTGAGACGTTGAGTTTTTAAACAGCGGCAGCGCTAGTACATTCACAAAAAAATACTGAAACGTAAAATACGGTATGGTGATGTCACCATTCAGAGCGGAATCTGCCACACTCTTGTTTACTGAAAGGCCCTAATTCACGTGCACCGATGCAGTTTTGATTTGAACCAGACCGTGGGTACACTGTGAAAGAAACTGCTGGTAGCATTTTGGAAATGTTTGGCCGGGCGGTGTTATTTAGTGTTCTATGGGATGAAAAAGAAAAATCAACAAGGGCTTATTTGTTGGCGTAGCGTTGCGATCGAAGCGGCCCGGCTCGCACTGGTGTGTGCTTACTCGCTGTCGTCGCACGGCCGTGGCGAGACTTCCGTGGGGGTCGATGTTCAAGTGTCATCATGGCTGCGGATAGGAAACAAAATTCTTCGGACAGACAGTACTTCACTCTCTCTGCTGAAAGGTAATACGCTCCGAGATCTGATTTTCTGTACATAATTTTCTATTTTCAATTACAATTACTCTCAATTACTTTATTTAGGTTTATTTATGATGGGACTCTGTCAGCTTTGTAGCACATAGTATAATGTTTTGGTGAAAGCATTTTTGAATGGCATTGTCTTTATCCTTTTTTTATTTTGTGAGTACAGCAGGTGGAATATTGAACCCCTTACAGTTTTTATCCAATATGAAACTTGTTTGACCATACCAAGATTAGAAAGACAGTCTGACACACAGACAAATAAATTAAACCATTCATAATGTTTTTTGTTTCTGTCTATCATCACATTCTGCATATTTTTCAGTATGTTTTCAACTCATTTATGAGTAAGATTATGAGAGCATAGAGCAGATGCTTCAGTCATTTAAATTATTCTGATGGTGTGTATCTCCTTTGCTGGGATTCAGATGATGTTACTTGTATTGTGTCTGTTGCTTCCTTTTTGATTATGTAACAGTATGAAGCATAGGCTCAGATCGGCATTCTCTCGGTCACGTATTTGGAGAATGGCTGAAAATGTCACAGGGGCGTGGCTTTCAGCTGAGGTCAGCATGAGGAGAGCTGCATATTCCAGTAATGTTGTGTGTCAGCACCCGCTTACGTTTGTGTTGGGAAAGGTAACCGTGTACGTGCTCGATGGTGCAAGTTTGGAATGTGCATATAGGTGTTTGTGCGTACATGTAGGGCTCTGTCTGCGTGTGCGTGTGCGTGTGCGTGTGCGTGTGCGTGCGCGGTAGGTTGCCAAGCTCAGGACTCAGACGTCTGTCCCCAACCCGTCAGTGTGATGAAGGACACTGTGCTTGGGCTCACACAGAAACCCCAGCGCATCATGATCACTGCAGAAGTTATTGCATTTCACACTCGCTTGCTTCCTGTTATCAGGCGAAAGGCACACTTTCCCAATTTGCAGCTCCGCACTGGTTCACAAGGAATGCATGAGACATACTGAAATACTGCTCCTTATTGATACTAACCCATTGTCCTAATGTCTCTGGTTGCGTCAAAGCCAGTTATAATTTAAATAATGCATATATAATCATCATACATTAACAACTGGCAATGCATTGTCAAAGATTTTACTTTTAACAGACGGGGGATTAGATTTCATTCTTTGTTTTGTTTATGGGAATGTGATTTGTTGTATAAGCCCATCCTGTTTTCTCAGTCGTCTAACAGCTAACTGGTGTTTTATCTGTTTTCCAACCAAATATTTACACTGGGTTTAATTTCCACATGCCTCTTCAGTCTTTCCAGAGATTAGCATATTTTCAAGCCCAATTCAAGCATATATTTATTCCATGTTTTCCTTACTGGAAAGACTTGGGTAAATATGGCTATTGAGCTTCCCTGGCTGTTGTGTAAGACAGAATTGAATCGTCATACAGTGCAAGGCTCTAGCTCCGTCGGAATGAGGACATTTCCGCCACTTTTTTCCCAGCGGTTTTTCCGTACCTCCTACCTGGAGTCTCTTCGCGCCTTTTCCCCTGACATCATCAGCGCGCTCTCTGTCGCTAAGCGCCCGGCGGAACCAGAGCGGAGGGCCGGGTCCGAGCACGGCTAACTGGGACAGCCTTTTGGGCAGCTGAACACAGCCTCCCGTGTAACCTGAGTGCGGGTCAGGGCCGCGGGCGGCAGAATAGAACTGGGAGAGGAAGCCTCGCAGGCCCATTGAATAAGAGCCTAGCCAGGGACACGGTGCACTGCTCCAATTCCAGGACAGTTAGGGGGAGCTGTCACTGGACCAAGTGCAGGCAGAGAGCAGCGGGCCGTTATAAAAGCACAGAGTGTGCTCTGTTCCTGGTGCTCACCTGCTGTACTTCATTTAGATTAGATGTTGGTCTGAATCGGTCGCCTGTGAAATTGTATTTCATATAATTCCCTTAATGAAAGAGCTTGTATATCAGCGTTGTGCCAGCTGTGACTGCCTTTGGTTAAAACTGCCATTGATATTGGACCCTCCTATTTCTTTTTTATTAACCAATTTAATTTTTTTAACCTATTTTACCCTGATATTTCTTTCTTTCTCCAATGAAGAGAAAGTTCACAGTTTGGTTTCTTGAAGTTTCTTCATTGCAGCCAAGTTTTTCTGTTGCCCTATGCTTTGTAATACAAAAAAAAAAAATGCAATGCAAAATAAAATTGAAATATTTGGTGCTGAATCACTGCAATCTTTTTTTTTTTCTTATGCGTGAACAAGGTATGCACAGAAGTTTCAATAGTTGCCTTCAGCAATATTCTGGACCATGTCAAAGAGTATGAAATCCCAGCAGTGGATTTAAATTGTTTTTTAATGTTGCATCAACAAAAAGATGATCTAATGATCTAACGCCTGCAGCTGTTTTGCCAATTAGTTTTGACAAAATTGAAAGTTAAGTGTAATACATTTTTCCAGGGTTGTTTGAGCGTGTAAAGGCATGAAGCTGTTTTTGAGCATCAAAAGCATATTTATCTGACATGCATAACAATGAACAGAGTAAAGCTTTATTTGTGCTGGCAGAATTGCACCAAAAACTTTTTCTTGAATAGGATTTAATAGTTGCTTACCAAAGCACTGCCCTTCCATTTTACTGACCGGAAAACAAATCCTTTTATTTTCTATAAACGGTAAGTGCATTCTGAAAGAGATGAGAAAGTATGTCAGGCATGTCAGTGTAAACTCTTGGTAGTGTGTGCAAGTTTAATGGAAAAGTCCAGAACATCTGCAACTGGATTGGATGTCCTGCTCTGGCCCTCTGCAGATTGATCCTGGCCCAAGTCTCCGAGCAGATTGAGCCTGGCCCTAGTTTACCAGCACATTGAGCCTGGCCCTAGTCTCCCAGCACATTGAGCCTGGCCCTAGTCTCCCAGCACATTGAGCCTGGCCCTAGCCTCCCAGCACATTGAGCCTGGCCCTAGTCTCCCAGCACATTGAGCCTGACCCTAGTCTCCTAGCACATTGAGCCTGGCCCTAGTCTCCCAGCACATTGAGCCTGGCCCTAGTTTACCAGCACATTGAGCCTGGCCCTAGTCTCCCAGCACATTGAGCCTGGCCCTAGTCTCCCAGCACATTGAGCCTGGCCCTAGTCTCCCAGCACATTGAGCCTGGCCCTAGTCTCCCAGCACATTGAGCCTGGCCCTAGTCTCCCAGCACATTGAGCCTGGCCCTAGTCTCCCAGCACATTGAGCCTGGCCCTAGTTTACCAGCACATTGAGCCTGGCCCTAGTTTACCAGCACATTGAGCCTGGCCCTAGTCTCCCAGCATATTGAGCCTGGCCCTAGTCTCCCAGCATATTGAGCCTGGCCCTAGTCTCCCAGCACATTGAGCCTGGCCCTAGTCTCCCAGCACATTGATCCTGGCCCAAGTCTACCAGAACAGTGAGCCTGGCCCTAGTATCCCAGCACATTGAGCCTGGCCCTAGTTTACCAGCACATTGAGCCTGGCCCTAGTTTACCAGCACATTGAGCCTGGCCCTAGTTTACCAGCACATTGAGCCTGGCCCTAGTCTCCCAGCATATTGAGCCTGGCCCT
Organism: Ilyophis sp. 1 JC-2022; assembly: GCA_022702515.1. NCBI lineage: Eukaryota > Metazoa > Chordata > Actinopteri > Anguilliformes > Synaphobranchidae > Ilyophis > Ilyophis sp. 1 JC-2022. The sequence goes on from CM040402.1 coordinate 49,054,757, forward strand.
AGTCTCCCAGCACATTGAGCCTGGCCCTAGTTTACCAGCACATTGAGCCTGGCCCTAGTCTCCCAGCATATTGAGCCTGGCCCTAGTCTCCCAGCACATTGAGCCTGGCCCTAGTCTCCCAGCATATTGAGCCTGGCCCTAGTCTCCCAGCACATTGAGCCTGGCCCTAGTCTCCCAGCACATTGAGCCTGGCCCTAGTTTACCAGCACATTGAGCCTGGCCCTAGTTTACCAGCACATTGAGCCTGGCCCTAGTTTACCAGCACATTGAGCCTGGCCCTAGTCTCCCAGCACATTGAGCCTGGCCCTAGTCTCCCAGCACATTGAGCCTGGCCCTAGTCTCCCAGCACATTGAGCCTGGCCCTAGTCTCCCAGCATATTGAGCCTGGCCCTAGTCTCCCAGCATATTGAGCCTGGCCCTAGTCTCCCAGCATATTGAGCCTGGCCCTAGTCTCCCAGCATATTGAGCCTGGCCCTAGTCTCCCAGCACATTGAGCCTGGCCCTAGTCTCCCAGCACATTGAGCCTGGCCCTAGTCTCCCAGCACATTGAGCCTGGCCCTAGTTTACCAGCACATTGAGCCTGGCCCTAGTTTACCAGCACATTGAGCCTGGCCCTAGTCTCCCAGCACATTGAGCCTGGCCCTAGTCTCCCAGCATATTGAGCCTGGCCCTAGTCTCCCAGCACATTGAGCCTGGCCCTAGTCTCCCAGCACATTGAGCCTGGCCCTAGTTTACCAGCACATTGAGCCTGGCCCTAGTCTCCCAGCATATTGAGCCTGGCCCTAGTCTCCCAGCACATTGAGCCTGGCCCTAGTCTCCCAGCATATTGAGCCTGGCCCTAGTCTCCCAGCACATTGAGCCTGGCCCTAGTCTCCCAGCACATTGAGCCTGGCCCTAGTTTACCAGCACATTGAGCCTGGCCCTAGTTTACCAGCACATTGAGCCTGGCCCTAGTCTCCCAGCACATTGAGCCTGGCCCTAGTCTCCCAGCACATTGAGCCTGGCCCTAGTTTACCAGCACATTGAGCCTGGCCCTAGTCTCCCAGCACATTGAGCCTGGCCCTAGTCTCCCAGCATATTGAGCCTGGCCCTAGTCTCCCAGCATATTGAGCCTGGCCCTAGTCTCCCAGCACATTGAGCCTGGCCCTAGTCTCCCAGCACATTGAGCCTGGCCCTAGTCTCCCAGCACATTGAGCCTGGCCCTAGTCTCCCAGCACATTGAGCCTGGCCCTAGTCTCCCAGCACATTGAGCCTGGCCCTAGTCTCCCAGCACATTGAGCCTGGCCCTAGTCTCCCAGCACATTGAGCCTGGCCCTAGTCTCCCAGCACATTGAGCCTGGCCCTAGTCTCCCAGCATATTGAGCCTGGCCCTAGTCTCCCAGCACATTGAGCCTGGCCCTAGTTTACCAGCACATTGAGCCTGGCCCTAGTCTCCCAGCATATTGAGCCTGGCCCTAGTCTCCCAGCACATTGAGCCTGGCCCTAGTCTCCCAGCATATTGAGCCTGGCCCTAGTCTCCCAGCACATTGAGCCTGGCCCTAGTCTCCCAGCACATTGAGCCTGGCCCTAGTCTCCCAGCACATTGAGCCTGGCCCTAGTTCACCAGCACATTGAGCCTGGCCCTAGTCTCCCAGCATATTGAGCCTGGCCCTAGTCTCCCGTGTCAACGTGTCAACCTATGCGCTGCCTGCACATTGTTCACTTGTAAATTATCCCCCCCCCCATATCATGTTCACACTGTTTCTATGCTATGGGTTACAGTGCAGTCACTTTTTGTGCAAGTGATCTTTGTGTTTTGAACATGGATTTCCTCAGTCAGCCTGTGAACTCTGTCACCCGGTTACCTAAGGCAGCCCCGCTGAAAGGGGAGAGGCCTGCCAGTGACACACGGAGGGGGGAGGGGAATGTGCGTGTGACGGTGATGCTAGTGGGGGGAGCTCTCTGAGAAAGGGGGCCCCGACAGGGGCGCCGCGATGATCGGCAGTGCGGGCCGCTCTTCTGGAAATTCTTTGTTTTGTAATTGTCACTCATCGCCTCGGGGCTGCTGCATACGCACAGGATTTGAACTTCCAGACTGGCTGTCATCACCAGGGCCTGCCACTCAGAATGCCGGAGTAGCTTTAACTGCACCTGGTGATCAAGGTGACAGAAATGAGCTCCATCAACATAAGGGCCATGTGTAAGTACATGATGAATTGCACTAGGGCATCGCTGTGGTGATTGAGTTGTGAGCAGTATGTGAAGCAGAGTACTGAGTCTGGAGGGGGAGGGGGATTCCTTTTTCCTTTTTTTGTGCTCTGTGGCCAAAAAGAGCTGTAGCTCAGACTTCATTATTCTCCTCTTCTCTGTCTTTTACAAGTCTGCTCTTATTTATGCAACTTTCTTGTTAACCGGTACTCCAGAAGTGTATAGCTCTTTAAATTATGTAAAAGTTTAATTCAGGGGATTTATTGTTTTACCTCTATGTAAAATCGGTTAATTCAAGCAGATTTTAAATTGAAAGGAGGTTGAAACGCTTGTGGTCGATGCCACCTGCGCACCCAGACTCGAACCGTCTCAAATCTGCTGAGGATTTTCAGTGTCGGTTCACTCACCTTCATGGCCGCACCGTTACGAAAGAGGCAGCGTGCTGTCGCTGCTGAGGGACCCGCAGCTCGGCCCTGTCAGAAACCTCCCTGGTGGGGCCCTTGCCAGAGCGTGAATGGTTATGTAAGGAGTTCCGTTTAGTTCCTGGTCTCTACCCACTGCTTGATTCAATCAGCACTTGGACCGCATTCAGTGAATGGGAAGGCAGTATTCAGCCCCGCGCTCGTCAGTCAGTCAGTCAGTCAGTCCATCAGTCAGCCAGTCAGTCAGTCAGTCAGTCGGTCAGCCGGCCAGCAGCAGAGTGGAGCCGAGAACAGAGCAGCCAGTGGGGAGAGTGAACGAGAGCGAGAGACTGAGCACGTTTCAGCTTTAACCCAGAAACTAGTCATTCAGCCACCGCGGTCCTGTCAAACCGAGGGCCGGCTATCTGGGCACGTCACCTCCCCCCCCCCCTGGAGAGCGGTCCCGAGTTGAGCAGAGATTTGGGCAGTCCCCCGTGAGCCATGCTGCTTCTGGACGAGTCCGAGTCTTTCGCAGGTAGGTGATGCCGGGCAGCTGCTCCGGTCATGCTGATAGAACCGCAGCATGCCTTTCGTTACAGGGGACTGCGTTTGTCCAGTCATCTGGCTCCCAAGCTGTTCACCCTTATCTGAGATGAGCACCTTGTGGGGGTTTCTGTTGTGTCCCCTGTGGCCAATTGACTTTAGAGATCAGTAAGCACAGCATGTTGATAAAGCACACACTCTTTCCACTTTTAGTGTGATTTTACCATGTTTTTTTAAGTGAGGTTCTGGTCATTCATAGTTAATGTACAGTACTATTGTTTATATGTAGCTTTCTGGTTCTCCAGGTTTAGTTTTGTGTCATGTGTTTTTCTGTGAGAAGATTAGTCGCATAGGTTTTATGCATTATATTATGTTGAGTGTAGGATGCATCTTTAGAGGCATATGGTGGATTAAAATGGCTGGATCGTCTGTCTGCAACATAGTACGTTACATTTTAAGTATTCACTGTTACAAGTTAATCAGCAAATTAAAATGTTGCCTGATATAGTGGTCTTTCAGCTGGTCAAAAATCTGCTCATCCTGAAACCGGAAGGTTGTGGGTTCAGTCTGCAGCCGAGTTGTGATGAATATGAGAGTTGGTACTTGTAGTTAGCGCCGGGGTTAGCTCCCAGGTTTTGACAGGTTTGCGTTCCTCACCTGTGAGGTAATGGTTAGTGCTTTTTATGCCAACAATGACCATTCGTGCTGCGGTTTTTTGAGTTTGTTTTAGCTGCTGTATGACTGAATGCATATCATTGCGCCAAGTTAGTTATTTACACAGAAATTTAAATAAAAGTGTATTCAGTGGTTTGAATAGGCAATGTTGGAATCTATGAACTATAAAAATCCAAATATATCAATGTTTACATCTGTTTTCTAAGACGTTGAATGTCTTGCTGTGACAGTAGGGCAGAATATAGGACAGTTTGATGAAGTCCTCGTCACTCTGATTTCTTCGGACAACTTTTTAATTCCTGGCAAAAGTAGGGTTTTGAGATGATGGGTATTACAGGATTCAATTACTGTTCTGTAATTATGGCATCATTGGTACATCTATTTGAAGATGAAGCATTTGCTAAAACAGTGGCTTTATTTGGCTCGTCTTTTTGTGATTTCTGAATGAGCAGCACAGCCATTCTATATTTCATACGGTTATTGAACACAAACTGTGTTTTTGCCTTTTTCTGAAGACTACAGATGTGTACCTGCAACACAAACGCTTTGAATCAAAGAAAGGTCTGAGCCTCAGGAGCAGTTGAAAGTTTTTTTTTTTTTTTTTCTTCAATATGAGAAGCAGTTACACAACGTGATCCAGACTAGTTATAGAACGAGTTACCAAATATGTCCGTGCAGCTGTAATCTCCCGTCTGTGACACACTGGCCCAGTAAGAGCTCTGCGCTCTCCCTCTTCCGGGAACGTGTTTCGTAACGCTCTCTCAGTGTGTCCGTCGGGGCGCTGCTTGTGTGCATTGCTTGTGGTTGGGGAGGTTAAAAGTTTACCGGAGTTACACAGGGTGAAGTGTTTTATTTTATTTCTTTAGCTTTTTTTTCTGGAAAAGCTTTTTTAAAGAAGCAGGGGAAGTGGTGTGAGTTTTTCATAGCGCTGCTGACACATGCTGATAAGCCAGGCAGCCTGGGGGGGCCGTTAGACTGCCGGGGGGAAAACAATGCTCTCTATCTAAAAATGCCTTTCCTCCCCACCGTCACCGAGGGAGCCAAGGCCCCGCCGTCGCGATTGGGAGGGGACCGCGGTGCGTAGAGGCTGCCCCCCGCAAAAAAAGAGGGCTCGGGCACTGGACGTGCCGTTCAGCTGAACACGTTGTGTAACACCCAAAGCCTGCTCTTATGTAAGCGCCCCATCCAGGAGCGCCAGCAACATCTCAGCCTATTGTACCAGCAGTGCTCGCGTATCACTGCTGAGGGTGAAAATGGGTCACACACACGTGGGCACACACACACTCTTTGCACCTCGTGCTGCTGAGATACCTGGTGGTATCTGGTAATATATCCATCTTTTTTTCCCCCATCATTTAAAAATGTGTATTTTGTTTTTAAAAAGGTAAAACAAGAACTGTTAAAGGAGTAAATACATGTATTTATTTACTCCTTTAAGGCTCAGTGTAATATGTTTTATTTATGTTCTGAAGGAAGACTCATCAGTATTGCAAATGCTAGTGCTTTATTCTGTATGTTTTATCACTCTACAATCTGAATATAGTGACCTTAAATGCACAATTCCCCTCACTAAACTGCAGGTGTCCGGCTCGCCCATGTTACTTCTCTTTTCCTTTTCCACACATGAACCTGAAAGAGTTTGAAATGGAAATTCAGATTGCCTTCAGCTCCAACGTCAAGTGTGTCTGCGATTTACTGTGAAGAATCATACATTTAAGCAAATGAATCCAAAACGAATCGGCTGAATAGAGTCTACTAACGATCAAAGGTTCAGTTGTGTTTTCTGACCTTGAATAGAAATATAAAACAAGGTATTCATTTCTTACCAGTTCTCTGTCCACCAGTAAATGAGGGTTGCATGATAAAAATTTATTTGTTACCTAACTGCTGAGACCCTGAACGGTGGCAGTGCTTTTGAGTGGAGGGGAGTATTGAACAATTCTTACATCACTTTGGGCAATTAGCAATTCTTTGAAAAGAACCAGAGCCGGAGTGCTCTTTAGAGTAAAATAGCCGATTACTGAAGATGATCTTTGGATCCTTGGTGGATCTTCTTACATAAATGCTAAAAATAAACAGCTTTCTTTTGTGTTACACTGCCAGTTAACACTGAGGTGCAGCAGTTGGCACTCTGGTGGGAAGACGATGTTTAAAAGCCTTCACGGTAATTGTGATTTGGCAAAGAGAAACATATTTACTGAAGCTGTAGTTAAATGCATTGGCTTTGGGAATAGGGGCTTTTCACGACTGTGGCAGTCCGACTAGATTTGTGTTGGTTTGATGTAGTCCTACAACTTAAAAAATGTTTGCACCCTAGCACATGGCTAAACAAATTAAACTAGTTTGACTGGTTTTAGTCAAACCTTTCCCAAGTTTACGTTAAATTTGGTCGGCAGTATTGAAGGCGTTGTATGGAAAATGTTCTTCCATTGTGAGGGAAAACAATATTGTTTTTGTTTAAATCTCTTTAACCTGCAGCTGTGAAGGGAACAAAGGGGTTGCATGTCACTGGATATATGGATCAGAATGCCTTTTAAGAGTGTCTGCGTAGACCTGTTTGAAGTTGGCTCAAATTAAACCTCGCTAACCTAACTTTATTAATTTTTTTTGCAGTGACAATCATTGAATCATTGTCATTTTTTTTGTCTGGCATATAGAGTTTTTATTTAATTCATTTGTACTTCCTCAGAGGTGACTAAATATGGATTTAAGCACAAACTCCTCCCTTAGTTCAACACATGACCAAATCTCCTGGATATAAATGCTTATAAATATAAATCCTCTGATGTGGCTGTTCCTGCTTCAGGGCACCTAGGTACCATGCAAGGGTTATGAAAATAAAGATCAAAATAAAATCAATGACAGAACCAGGAAGATGAAGGTGGAGGGGTTTTATCAGCCCCTGTTCAGGGGGATAACTTGGGATCAGTGAGGGCTCAATGAAATGCCTGCAAGTATGGTGCAGGAACTCTGCCCTGCGCTGCTCCACCATTTATCCAGTAGAAATGGGGAGCGATTCAGCCGAGACATTGAGTAATTGGATTAGTGCATTCTTGGAAAACCATCTCAGAAGATCGTCTTTCAGGATGCAAGCAGTCATTTGGAGCAATCCACAAATTTAGGGCTTAAAAAAGAAAAAAACTCAAGTTGCAGAGATGCTAAATGTGTCCATGTATGACGTTGGTGTGTGGGTTGCAGTCTGGACAGTGTGATGTCATGTCGTTAGCTGCCGTAACATAATAGAGATTGCACAGCCTGGCTCAGGGCCTGTTCCTGTCTGGTGGTGGATGGTCCTTGTGGTAGTGGAGAGACCGTGTTCCATGTGTCTTCATGTGCAGGCTCAAAGTCAGCAGCCGGTTGTAGTGCGGCTTTGTTTACCAGATTGAGTGTAATCTGTTTACTGTGGAGTCAGTTCTGCTTGCCAACAGCAGCCGGATTTTTAAATGTTTTATGTATTTATTTATTTATTTGTTGTGGTAAATCGAGGGTAGGTCAACAGGTCACGTTCTTTATTTTGGGTCAGAATTCTCCGCAAATGAATGCCCATTGCCCGTGTTTCTCCCCCCCCCCCCATTAATTTGCTTGTCTCATTAAAATACGCTTTTATTTATTTATTTTTTGCCAGATTGTTTATTTTGATCTCGTCTCGGTCATTGCCCTACAATAGGCAGAGGACATGCTCCCTCTTTGGTAATCAGGCTTCTGCTGGCCAGCCTCTCAGTGTCCCATTATTTTCACTTGTGTGGCTGAGGGATACCGCAGTAGAGACACTCGCACCCTCTGCATAAGGCCCCCTTCGGCCCCCGCCAGACAAGTGACATCACAGCCATGCTGCTCCAGTAGTCATCTGGACCAGTTGTGTAACTCACTGTGGGGGGTCGCGTCGGCGGTATGGTGTAAACACACTGCAGATATGTGGGTCATAAATACCTGACTGTCTTTAGTCAATTGCATATACTTTTGTAGGCACTTTTCTGCTCAAAAATTGTGGTATTGTGGTTGGAGTATTGCTCCTTTGTATTTGTTGAAAAACTAGCAACGTTGGTTGTTCCTGCTACTGTGGGCACTTGCAGAAATTCCTCAAATGTGACCTTTCACTCAAAGGTCCCTCAAAGATAGATTTCTGTGAAGAAGGACAGGTGAAAAACACTTCCGTATGTCACAGAGCTGCCTTTCTGAGATGCCCAGGTGAGAGTGGGTATACCTGGTACAATGCCTGTGCCAGTCAGAGATGGGGACTGGTGCCCGCCCTCCTCCTCTTCCTCCTCCTCCTCGTTCTGTTTGCTGAGCTCGGTTTAGCCTAATTGTCTGCGCTTACGCAAATGGAAAGCCCTGAAACCCTGTCATAGCCCTGGCATGACGCTTGCGCTATATAGTGTCGTTATATAAATGTGGAGCGTACCCTGGTTATGTAACCCATGGCTCCTGGGAGACTGCCTCCCTCTCCTCTGGATCCCTTTCTCTCCGATAAGGAGGCGCGCAGAGGGCCTAGCCAACCGGAGCTTTCACAGTTGCCCCGCTCTTCTTGGAGGAAGGAGTATGTAGATGACTCTGAAAAGAGAGAAGTTAAAAATAAAAAAAATAATAAATAAAAAATTTTTAAAAAGAAAATGACACTATCCCACATTCCTGTGGCTTCTGAAGAAAATGAGGCTGGAAGTGTTTGTGTTTGGGGTCTAGGGAGCCGCTATCCTCAAATGCCTTCAGCTTGAACCCCTAGGTATACTGCCATTTGCCTGCTGAGAACGTTCTGTTTTTCTTTTTGGTTGTTTTTAAGCGGCGGCCCCTCTGAACAGATAGCTGTTATTTATGAAGCCGAATGGAACAGACCGTTTACTTAATGGATTGCGGAATGCATCAGTTGAGTACGGTTTGTTCTTTTAATCTAACCAGTGGTGCAGTTTTTCTACAAGAACATGTCCCCCTGCTTTTTTTTCTTTTTTCTTTCTGCTGTGCTGACGGTATGACGTTCCGTTTATATCTGGGAATAATTGGGGGAAAAGTGTTAAACTTTTTTTAGGTTCTATTTATTATTTAAACTTTGTTATTTAATGAATGCTCGGTCTGTGAAAGTCGTGTCGTGCGGTCCCCACCTCTTCCTTCACCAAGCTCGTTATTAGCACTTGCCGTGTGCCTCGCTTCTGTTGATTACCGATCTGAAGGAGAGGGCACCCATTCCCCCCACCCCCCTCCCACCCACACTGTTTTGTAAGGTTCCGACGGTTTCTAGTTCCCTGGGTCTGAGAAAGCAGTAAAATGGAACCTCCTTTTGATTATGTAATGATGTGTTATGTAACGGCGCCATTGCCTGTCCCCTTGCGCATTGAGTCCGATAGAACAGGGAGGGCTCCCTCGTGCTGCTGAGGGCCATCAAACAGCACCTGGTCTGTACCGGTCTCAAGCGGCAAAAGAAGCCGCCGTGCTGTCATCTCGCCTTTAAACGCGGTATATTTCCCTCAAGTGAATCAAATGCTTCTCCTGGAGAAATCTGAAGGCTTGTGTCACATTAAATTTGAGAGTTGATTTTGCAGAGATTTAATGTCCCAGGTTGCCGTGTAAATTCTAAAAACTGCAGGGTGTCCGACCAAATGCAGTTATTGGGTTCTGTACACTGCCCGTTTAAAGTACACCTGCAGGAGAAGTGATTAGACCCACAAAGGAAGGAGCGCAATAATGGTGCATTTAGAAAAGAAGTACAATTAACCAAAGAGCCAAAGCTGTCCTCAAACCTGGTTCTGTTCATATCTGGCCTTATAAATGATGCATCATAGGCACAGCAAAATCATTTTATTGAAGGAGAAAAATGTCGAATTACAAGACTTTTTTAAAGCGCACCTTGGGCTGTTGTCAGTGCAGTTATGATTTACTGTCTGTAACTAATTGGAGCTTCGCATAAAGTTTAAACTGGGAGGGAAAAAAGGTTTTTGAGAATCGGCCCCAGTGAAAGTGCTTTGGCCGAAGCAAACAGCAGTTACATGAACGGACTGTGGAAAGGTTGATGTGGGTAGTGTTAACAATATTTAAACGGACACTTTCATTGATTTGTTTTCAAAGAGCAGCCTTTGGATTCTTTGTAAAAATGTGAATTTATTTTTAAACGACTGACCCTCTTATTTGCCTATGTGGTTCCTTCTCAAACAAGATGCATGTTCATGTGAAGGTATGTAGCCAACTCCAGCTATGAGCCTGACATCATGGTGTCTGTAAAATGATCCTTTTGATTTTTTTTTTTTTTGTGCTTTGTAGAGGATGAATACGTGGCCTGAACAATGTAATACGTGGTGTACATATGATATGCCCCCTCCCCCCCCCCCTTTCATTTTTCATTGTAGACTAATTTAGTCTGTCTGGTCACAGTTGTCCCCACTACTGACAATCTTATGGTTATGTTTGAGATGTTATAGGAGATGGTGTCCAGGAAGTGGTTAGTCTGTTGGTGGGTTCTGACCCAGTCCAAGTATTTTTGTGTTGAGCCTTTGACACCAAACCCCCTTCACCTGACAACTGTGTGGCAGTGTTCTTTTTTTCAGGTGGGAGGGGTTTCTCAGCTGGGAGGAGCTTATAGGTGCTATTAATAAGATGATATTGATGCGGTTACATAAGCTCCTGATGGCTCTCTGTTGGAAGGGCCTATTTCCAGAACAAAGAGGAGACTGAACACTGTCCCGCGCCCCAATTACCGCCGATCATCCCAGCCCCTCGCGCCCTTGCAAGGAGCGGCCGCGGCCGTGGCTTTCCTGCGTCTCAGGAATAGTTATGTAAGCGTTCTTCAGGGCGCCGGTGGGGAATAAGCAACAGGAATGAATAATGAAGCGCCTCTCATCTGTGCCCACGACGCAGCTCTCAGGAGCACAATAAAGGGCACGCAGCCGGAGCGCTGTTCTTGGGGTACATTGCGGTCTCTGTCGAGGAACGAGGCGGTACAGGGCGAGCCCGGAGGGGGGGAAAACCCCTAATCGTTTCCAACAAATTCGTCGCAAATCAATTTCGCTCGTCTTTGTGCTCCTTCAGAAGCAACTTTCCGCGGATCGGTTGACTGCTGTGCTTTATGTAATTTGTTTATGAATCACGCATCTGCTTCCACATATTATATAAGTCAGTTGTCTGTCTTCCTCCGCCGCCATATGAGGTGTGTGTGTTTGGCTTCTCTCCACGTGTTCCGCACTTGGGTAGTTAATCTTCTGGGCCCTCCTCCAGGCTATTAATTTGGGGGGCAGTGAGGATGTGGGGGGGGGTGGGGGGGCGGTGGCGGGGCGGTGGCGGTGGCTGTTTGCACTGTAACCTTGACGGTGAGCATTCCCATCTGTATGCCCAGACAGGCGGCCCTCTGGCCCCTCCAATGCTCTTTTTCATAAGCGGTATATATTTATGAGGGCTTGCATAACACACTGGAGCCAGGCTTTGTATTTGCCTCCATTTGTCTGTTGATTTGTAGGTAAATCCAGATGGCATCACACACACTCTTGTTCCTGTGTACTTCCATACTCTTCAAATTATTTAATTTAAGTGTGCGTGTGGTAATTTAATAGTTACTAGTTAAATTATACACATTAGCTGGCACAGTACTATAGTAGTTTAACTCTGCCAGCTGGATACACACTGCAAAGCTGAACTTAAATGATTAGGAGTAAAGGGATGTTTTATACTGTGGGTGATCTTTTACTGGTATATACTGTAAGCTAATGATGGCTATACTTGGCTATATTATAGCAAGCCGGTATTTTATGTGCCAGTCTGAACATGTTGAAGTTTGCAGGATGAATAAAGGATGAATAAAATACATCAAACTGCAATCAACCTAAGATTTTAGGTTTGAATAGACTAAATGTTTACCTTCCTGGTTTTTGCATTGGTAATATACAGCAATTTCTTTGCACATAAAAGGAACTGAGATAAATTGGGGCTTATCTTTAGTCTGTGCACCATGTTCACCCCTGTCTATGTTGTCCCATTTTCCATGGTGCACCTTGCCCTGACCCAGTCTTTAATAAATGCCTAGCTCTGTCTCTTTCTCTTCCTGCAGACCAGCCTCAGGGCACCCCTTTCAGTGCGGAAAATGAAGCCCAAGCAGGGGACAGCTCGGGGTGGCAGTGCACCCCGCCATCTACCTCACCGTCGGGAGAGCCCCCTTCGCGACCCTCGTCGCGCGCCCCCTCCCAGCCCGACAGCCACAGCGCCAGCCCCAGCCCGAGCCACAGCCCCATACCGCCCGGCACCGCCATGAAGAGAGCCTCCAAGCCCGCCCACATGAGGAGGAACATCCGGTACGTTCTCTCACCCGCTGACCCGAGAGGGGAGGCCGCGTCTTACAGGTTTATTTATTCTGTATGCCAGCTAGTCAGAAGTTCTCTGTGTGGGATTTCTCTCCCGTTAATGTGATGTACCCTAGACATTTAGGCACAGGCAGTCTCGCACTCACGTGCACACACATTCCCTCTATTAAAATTCTCATTTCCCCGCGCCGTCTGGCACGACTTGAATGCCTGAGAGTGTGTTTGCTTGAGTCATAAGAGAAATGCCTGCGGTGTGTTGTGAACACGCTCTTGTTTCCCGTGCAGAAAGCTCCTTAGAGAGCACCAGTTGGAGGCAGTAACCAAAGCTGCCCAACAGGAGGAGCTGGAGAGGCGGAAGCGATTGGAGCAGCAGAGAAAGGACTTCCCAGTGCCTCACCTCCCCGAATTCCCCCCAGGTAAATAAGTGGACGCTCGAGCACATCAAGGCGCACCATCTGACTACTTAATTTTGGGTCAAAGTAATAAAGTGAGACTTGAAATATACGGTGCCAACCACAATGGGGCCTAACACTGTGTCGACCAGGTGGTCCAAAGCCCCCCCCACCCAGTATGCACTGGGCTGACCTCAGACATCAAAAAATTGGCCAGAATTTTATGTATTTTACACTCTTTTTAAATAGTTTTTTTAAACTATTAAGCCCATACCATGTTATTAT